>JAIUJO010002777.1:55000-67500 GCA_023846275.1 Vanilla planifolia
TCTTCTTCTTCTTCTTCTACTTCTTCTTCATCATCATCATCTTCTTCTCCCTCTTCTTCTTCTTCTTCTTCTTCTTCTTCTTCTTCTACTTCTTGTTTGTGTTCTTCTTCTTGTTCTTTTTCTTCTACTTCTTCTTCTTCTCCTTCTTCTTCTGCCTCATCTTCTTCTTCTTCTTGAGCTTTATCTTCTTGATCTTCTTCCTCTACTTCATCTTCTACATCATCATCATCTCCTTCTTCTTCTTCTTCTTCTTCTTCTTCATTTTATTCTTCTTCTTTGCATCTACGTCTTCTTGGCCTTCTTCTTTGTCTTCTTCACCTTCTTCTTCACCTTCTTCTTCTCCTTTTTCTTCTTTTTCCTCCTCTTCTTCTTCTTCCTCTTCTTCTTTCTCTTCTTCTTCTTCTTCCTATTCCTCTTCTTTTTCATCTTCTTCTTCCTCTTCTTCTTCTTCATTTCTTTTGCTTCTTCTTCTTCTTCTTCTTGTTCGTCTTTCCTTTCTTCTTGTCCTTTTTCTTCTTCCTCTTCTTCTTCTTCTTCTTCTTCCTAATCCTCTACTTATTCTTCTACCTTTTTCTTTTTAGTCTTCTTCTTCTTCTCCTTCTTCTTCTTCTTTTTCTTCTTCTCCTTCTTCCTCTTCTTCTCCCTCATCCTCTTCTTCATTTTCTCCTTTTTCTTTTACTTCTTCTTCTTCTTCTTCTTTTCTTCTTCATCATCATAATCTTCTTTGTCTTCTTCTTCTTCTACTTCTTCTTATTCAGCATCATCAAGTTCATCTACCTCTTCATCATAATATTCTTCACCTTCTTCTTCCCTTCTTCTTCTTCTCGACTTTTTTTCTTCTTTTTCTTCTTCTTCTTCTTCTACTCCTTCTTTTTCTTCTTCTTCTTCTTGTTCATCTTCTTCATCGTACTCCTCTTCTTCTATTTCAACTACTTCTTCCTCTTTTTCTTATTCTTCCTCTTCTTTTTCTTCCTCTTATTATTCTTCTTCTTCTACTTCTACTAATTCTCATTCTCCTTCTTTTTCTTCCTCTTTCTCAACCTCATCTTCATCTCTGTCTTTGTCATTGTCTTCCTCTTCTAATTCTTCTTCTTCTATTTCATCTTCTTTTTCTCCATCATCTTCTTCTTCTTCTTTTTCTTCGTCTTGTTCTCCTTCTTCTTCTTCTTTTTCTTCTTCTTCTTCTTCTTCTTCTTCTTCTTCTTCTCCTGCTTTTTCTTTTTCTTGATCTTCTTCTCCTTCTTCTTTATTTCCTAATTTTTTTCTTCTTCTTTCTCTTCATCTACTTCTTCTATCTTTATTTGTTCTTCATCATCTTGTTCCTTTTCTACTTCTCCTTCTTCATCATCTTCCTCTGCTTCTTCTTCTTCTTCTTCTTCTTCTTCTTCTTTATCTATTTCTACTTCTTTATTTGCTAATTTTTTTATTTTCTTTCTCTTCTTCAACTTCTTCTTTCTTTTTTTCTTCTTCATCATCTTGTTCTTTTTCTACTTCTTCTTCTTCTTCTTCATCTTCTTCTTCTACTTCTTCTTTGTCTTTTTCTCCTTCTTCTTTCTCTTCTTCTTCTTCCTCCTCCTCCTCTTCTTCTTCTTCTTCTTCTTCTTCTTCTGCTTTTTGTTCTTCATCTAATTCTTCTTGTTCTCCCTCTTCTTCTTACACTTGTTCTCTTCTTATTGTTCTTCTACTTCTTCCTCTTCTTCTTGTTCTTCTTCTTCTTCCTCTTCTTCTTCTTCGTCTGCTTCTTCTTCTTCTTTTTCCTCCTCCTCCTCCTCCTCTTCTTCTTCCTCTTCATCTTCTTTATCCACTTCTTTTTTTATTCTACCTCTTCTTCTTACACTTCTTCTTCTTCTTCTTCTTCTTCTACGTTTTCCTCTTCCTCTTCTTCTTCTTTTTCTTCTTCTCCTTCTTCTTCTTCTTCTTCGTCTTCGCTTCCTTCTTCCTCTTCCCCATCTTCTCCTTCTACTTCTTCTTCTTCTTCTTCTTCTTCTTGCTCTTCTTCTTCTTCTACCACCTCTTCCTCTTCCTGTACTTCTTCTTTTTCTTCATATTCTTCTTCCTCCTCTTCTTCTTCTTCTTCTTCATCTTCTTCTTCGTCTTATTCATCTTCATCTTCTTTCTCTTCTTCATTTTCTTTTTCTTCCTCTTCTTCTTTTCCTTCTTCTTCTTCTTCTTCTTCTTCATTGTCTTCTTCTTGTTTTTGTTTTTCTTCTTCTTTTTCTTCTTCTTCCACTTTTTCTTTTTGCACCTCTTCTTTTTCCTCTTCTTCTTCTTCGTCTTCTTCTTCTTCTTCTTGTTCTTCTACTTCTCCTTCTTCTTCTACTTCTTCTTTCTATTCTTCTTATTCTTCTTTTTCTTTTTCTTCTTCTTCATCCTCTACATCTTCTTCTTCTTCTTCTTCTTCTTATTCTCCTTCTACTACTACCACTACTAATTCTTCGTCTTTTTCTCCTTCTTCTTCTTCTTTCTCGTCTTCTTCTTCGTCTTCTTCTTCACTTCTTCTTCTTCATCTATTCCATCTTCTTCTAGCTCTTCTTCTCCTTCTCCCCCCTCATCTAATTCCTATTCTCCTTCTTCTTCTTATTCTACTTCTTCCTTTTCTACTTCTTCATCCCCTTGTTCTTCTTTTTCTTCTTCTTCTTTTTCTTTTTCATCATCATCTACTTCTTCTTCTTCCTCCTCTTCTTCTTTTTCCTCCTCTTCTTCTTCTACTACTTCTTTTCCTTTGTCTTCTTCTTCTTCCACTTCTTTTTGTTTTTCATCTTCTTATTCTTCCTCTTTTTTTTCTTCTTCATCTTCTTCTTCCTCATCTTATTCTTCATCTTGTTGTTCTTCTTCTTCTATTTCATCATTATCTTCTTCTTCTTTGCCTTCTTTTTCTTCTTTTTCTTCTTCTTCTTCGTCTTCTTCTTCATTAGTTTCTTCTTCTTCTTCTTCTTTTCTTCCTCTTCTTCTTTTTCTTCTTCTTCTTCTAATTCTCTTACTTCTTCTTCTTCTTCTTCTTCTTCTTCTTCTCCATCTTCTTCTTCCTTTTCTTCTTCTTCTTCTAATTCTTCTTCTAATTCTTCTTCTTCTTCTTCTTCTTTTTCTTCTTCTTCATCTTCTTCGCCTTCTTCTTCTTCTTCTTGTTCTTCTTCTTCTTTTTCTTCTTCTTCTTCTTCTTCTTCTTCTTCATCTTCTTCTTCTTTTTCTCATTTTTGTTTCCTTCATCATCATCATCATCATCATCATCTTCTTCTACATGTTTTTCTCCTTCTTTCTCTGCTTTGTCTTCTTCGTCTTCGCATTTTTCTCCTTTTTCTTCTCCTTCCTCTTCTTCTTCTTCATCTTCTTCTTCGTCTTCTTCTTCTTCTTCTTCCACTTTTTCTTCTCCTTCTCCTTCTTCTTCTTCTCCTTCTACTTCTTCATCATCATCATCATTGTCATCATCGTCTTCTTCTTCTTCTCCTTCTTCTTCTTCTTCTTTTTTCTTCTTCTTCTTCTTCTCGTCCTCCTCCTCCTTGTTCTTCTTCTTCTTCTGCTCCTTCTTGTTCTTCTTCCTCTTCTTCTTCTTCTTGTTCTTCTTCATTTCCTTCTTCTTCTTCTTCTTCTTTGACTTCTTCTTCTTCTTCTTCTTCTTCTTATTTGCTTTCTTCTTCACCTTCTCGTTCTTCTTCCTCTTCGTCTTTTTCTTCTACTTCTTCTTCCTCCACTTCTTCTTCTTCTTCCAGCTTTTCTTCAACTGCTTCTTCTTCTTCTTCATCTTCCCATTCTTCTTCTTCTTCCTCTTCCTCTTCTTCATCCTCTTCTTCTTCTTCTAGTTCGTCTTCTTCGTCTTCTTCTTTGTCTTCTTCTTCTTGTTGTTCTTCTTATTCTTCAGCTTCATCATCTTTTTCTTATTTCTTTTCTTCTACTCCTTCTTCATCAGCTTCTTTTCCTTCTTCTTCTTCTTCTTCTTCTTCTGCTTCTTCTTGTTGTTGTTGTTCTTCTTCTTCTTCTTCTTTTCCTTCTCCTTCTCCGTCTTCTACTTCTCCTTCATCATTGTCAACATCATCTTCTTCTTCTTTTTCTTCTTCTTCTTTTCCTTCTCCTTCTTCTCCTCCTCCTCTTCTTCCTCCTCCTCCTCCTCCTCCTTCTTTTTCTACTTTTTCTTCTTATTCTTCTTCTTCTTTTTCCTCTTGTCCTTCTTGTTTGAATTCTTCTTCTCCTACCTCTTCTTCTTCTTTTACTATTTCTTCTTCTACATCTTCCCCTTCTTCTTCTTCCACTTCCACCTCTTCTTCTTCTACTACATCTTCTTCTTCTTCTTCTTTTTCATGTTCTTCTTCTTCTTCTTCTTCTTCTTCTTCTTCTTCTTCTTCTTCTTTGTTGTCTTATTCTTTGTCTTCTTCTTCTTCTTGTTCTTCAACTTCATCGTCTTCTTCTTATTTCTTTTCTTCTTCTCTTTCTTCTTCGTCTTCTTCTTCTTCTTCTTCTTCTTCTTTTTCTTTTTCTACTTCTATGTCTTCTTCCTCTTCTTCTTCTTATTCTTCTTCTTCTTCTTCTTCTTCAACTTCTTATTCTTCTTCTTCTTTTTCTTCTTCTTTTTCTTCTTCTTCTTCTTCTTCTTCTTCTTCTTCTTTTTCATCTTTTTCTAATTCTTTATCTTCGTCTTCTTCTTCTTATTGGTCTTCTACTTGATCTTCTTCATCTTCTTCTCTTTCTTCTTCTTCTTCTTCTTTTCCTTCCTCTTCTTCTTCTTCTACTTCTACTTCTTCTTCTTCTTCTTTGTCTTTGCCACCTTCTACTTTGCCTTCTTCTTCTCCTTCTTCTTCTTCTTCAACTTCTTCTTCTTCCATGGATTTTTCTTCATCTTTGTCTTCTTATTCTTCCACTTCTTCTTCATCAACATCATCATCATCATCTTCTTCTTCTTCTTTTTCGTCTTCTTCTTCTTCTTCTATTTCTTCCTCTTCTTATTCTTCTTCTTCATTTTCTTCCTCTTCTTCTTTTTCTTCTTCTTCTTATTCTTCTTTTTCTTCAACATCTTCTTCTTCATTTTCTTCCTCTTCTTCATCATCTTTTTCATCTTTTTTGCATTTTTCTTCTTCTTCTTCTTCTACTTTCACTTCTTCTTTTTGCACTTCTTCTTCTTCCTCATCCACTTCTTTTTCCTCTTGTTCTTCTTCTTCTTCCTCTTATTCGTCTTCTACTTTTACTTCTTCAGCAACATCGTCATCATCATCTTCTTCTTCTTCTTTTTCGTCTTCTTCTTATTCTATTTCTTCCTCTTTTTCTTCTTCTTCATTTTCTTCCTCTTCTTCTTTTTCTTCTTCTTCTTCTTCTTCTTCTTCTTTTTCTTCGACATCTTCTTCTTCATTTTCTTCCTCTTCTTCATCATCTTTTTCATCTTTTTTGCATTTTTCTTCTTCTTCTTCTTCTTCTTTCACTTCTTCTTTTTCCACTTCTTCTTCTTCCTCATCCTCTTCTTTTTCCTCTTGTTCTTCTTCTTCTTCTTCCTCTTCTTCCTCTACTTCTTCATCTTCTTCTGCTTCTTCCTCTTCTTCTTCTTCTTCTTCTTTGTATTCTTCAACTTAATCCTTTGCTTCTTCTACTACTTTTCCTTCCTCTTCGACTCTTGTCACTTCATCTTTTTCTTCTTCTACTTCTTCTTTCTCCTCTTCTTATTCTTCTTCTTCTTTTTCCTCCTCTTCTTCTTTCTTTTCTTCTTCTTCTTCTTCTGCTTCTTATTCATCTTCTTCTTCCTCTTCTTCTTCTTCTTCTTCTTCTTCTTCTACTACTTCTTCATGTTTTTTGTCTTCTTATTCTTCTTCTTCTTCTTCATCATCATCTTCTTCGTCCTCGTCATCATCTTCTTCTTTTTCTTCTGTTTCTTCATCTCCATCATCTTCTTTGCCTTCATCTTCTCCTTCTTCTTCTTCTTTGACTTCTTTGAGTTCTTATTTTTCTTTTTCTTCTTCTTGCCATCATCTTCTTCTTCTTCGTCTTCCTCTTCTTCTTCTTCAACTTTTACTTCCTCTTCTTCTAGTTCTTCTTCTTCTTCTTCTTCCTCCTCTTTTTCTTCTTCTTCTTTTTCTTCATCTTTTTCTTCTTCTTCCTCTTCTTCTTCTTCATTTTTTACTTCATTTTCATCATTTCCTTTTTCGTCTTATTCTTCTTCTTCTATTTCTTCTTTTTCTCCTTCTTTATCATCTTCTTCTTCTTATTCTTCTTCTTATTCTTCTTCATCTTCTTCTTCTTCTTCTTCTTCTTCTTCTTCTTCTTCCTCTTCTTCTTCCACTTCTTCTTCTTGTTCTTCTTCTTCTTCATTTTCTTCTTCTTCTTCTTCTTCTTCTTCTTCTTCTTTGCCTTCTTTGACTACTTCATCTTCCTCTTCTACTTCTTCTTGTTCGTCTTCTTCTTTTTCTTCTTCTTCTACTTCTTCCTCTTCTTCTTCTTTTTATTCTTCTTCCACTTATCCTTCTTCTTTTTCTTCTTCTTCTTCTTTGTTTACTTTTTCTTCTTCTTCTGCTTCTTCCCCTTCATCCTCCCTTTCTTCTTCCTCTTCTTCTTCTTCTTCTTCTTCTTCTTCTTCTTCCTCTTTTACTTCTTCTTCCTTTTCTTCTTCCTCCTCTTCGTCTTCTTTGTCTTCTTTTTCTCTTCTTCTTATTCTACTTTGTCTTCTTCATCTTCACCTTCTTCTTCTCCTTCGTCTTCTTATTCTTCTACCTCTTCTTCCTATTTATCTCCTTCTTCTTCTTCTTCTTTCTCTTTATTTTTTTCAACTTCTTTTTCTTCTTTTTTTCTTTATCTTCTTCTTCTTCTTATTCTTCTTCTAATCTTCTTCTTCTTCTTCTTCCTCTTCTATTTATTCTTTTCCTCTTCTTCTTATTCTTCCTCTTCTTCTTTTTTTCCATCTTCATCTTCTTCTTCGTCTTTTTTTCTTCTTCTTTTTCCTCTTCTTCATCGTCTTCTTCCTCTTCATCTTCTTCTTCTTCTACGGCTTCAACATCTTCTTCGTCTTCTTCTTCTTCTTCTTCTTCCTCGTCTTCGACTTCTTCTTCTTCTTCTTCTTCTTCTTCTCCTTCGTCTTCTTCTTCTTTGTTTTCTTCTTCTTCTTTTTCAACCTATTATTATTATTTTTATTCTTATCCTTCTTTTTCTTCTTCATCTTCCTCTTCTTCTTCTTCATCTTCTTTCTCTTAGACTTCTTTTTCACCATCTTTGTCTTCATTTTCTTCTTCTTCTTCTTGTTCGTTGTATTCTTCTTCTTCCTCTTCTTCTTCTTCTACTTCTCCTTCTTCAACTTCTTTTTCTTCATCATTTTCTTCTTTTTCTTCTTCTTCCTCTTCTTATTCTTCTTCTTCTTCTTCTCCTTCTTCTTTTCATCTTCTTCTTCGTTTTCTCCCTCTTCTTCTTCTTCCCTTCTTCTTCATCTTCTCCTTCCTATTCTTCTTTTTTTTCTTGCTCTTCTTCTTTCTCTTCTTCTTCTTCTTCATCTTCATCTTCAACTTCTTCTTCCACTTCTTCTTCTTCTTCTTTTTTGTCTTCTTCTTTTTCTTCTTCTTCGTCTTCTTCTTCTTCTTCTTCTTGATTATCATCTTGTTCTTCATCGTCTATCTCTTCTTCTTCTTTATCTTCTTCTACCTCTTCTTCTAGTTGTTGTTCTTCTTCTTCTACTTCCTCTTTTTCTTCATCATCATCATCTTCTTCTTCTCCTTCTTCTTCTACTTCTTTTTCCTCTTCTTCTTCTCCTCTTTTGATTCGTCTTCATCTTTTCTTTTTTCTTATTCATCTTCTTCTATTTCATTTTCTTCTTCATCATCATCATCATCTTCTTCTTCTTCTTCTTCTTATTCTTCTTCACCTTCTTCTCTTTCTTCTTCTTCTTCATCTTCTTCTTCTTCTTCTTCTTCTTCTTCTTTTTCCTCTTCCTCTTCCTCTTCTTCTTCTAGGCCTTCTCTTACTACTTCTTCTTCCTCTTCTTCTTCTTCTTCATCTTCTTCGTCTTCTTCTTTATCTTGTTCTTCTTCTCCTTCTTCTTCTTCTTCTTCTTCTTATTCCTCTTAATCTTCTTCTTTTTCTTCTTCTCCTTCTTTGTCTTCTTCTTCTTCTTCCTCTTCTTCCTCCCTTTCTTCTTCCTCTTCTTCTTCTTCTTCCTCTTCTTTTCCTTCTTCTTCTTCTTCTTCTACTTCTTCTTCTTCTTCATCTTCTTCATCCTCTTCGTCTTCTTTGTCTTTTTTTTTCTTCTTCTTCTTCATCTTTGTCTTCTTCTTCTCCTTCTTCTTCTTATTCTTCTACCTCTTCTCCCTCTTCATCTCTTTCTCCTTTTTCTTCTTTCTCTTCATCTTTTTAATGTTCTTCTTCTTCTTCTTATTCTTATTCTTCTTCCACTTCCTCTTCTTCTTTCTATTCTTCTTCTTCTTCCTCTACTTCTTCCTCTTCTACTTATTCTACCACTTCTTCTTCTTCTTCTTCTTCTTTGCCTTCTTCATCTTCTTCTTCATCTTCTTTTCTTCTTCTTCTTCTTCGTCTTCTTCATCATCTTCTTCTTCGTCTTCTTCTTCTTCTTCTATTTCACCCTCTTCTTCGTCTTCTTCTTCTTCTTCTTCTTCAACTTCTTCTTCTTATTCTTTTTCTTTGTTTTCTTCTTTCTTTTCTTCTTCTTTTTCTTATAAATATTCTTATTCTTCTTCTTTTTCTGCTTCTTCTTCTTCTTCTTCTTCTTTCCCTTCTACTTCTTTTTCGTCTTCTTTGTCTTCATCTTCTTCTTCTTGTTCTTCTTCTTCTTGTCCTTTTTCTTCAATTTCTTCTTCATCTTCTTCTTTTCTTCTTCTTCTTCCTCATCTTATTGTTCTTCTTTTTCTCCTTCTTCTTTCTTTTCTTCTTCTTCTTTTTCTTCTTCTACTTCTTCTTCCCCTTCTTCTTCTTACTCTTCTTCCTTTTCTTCTTCTACTTCTTCTTCCTCTTCTTCTTCTTCTTCCTCTTCTTCTACATTTTCTTCTTCTTCTCCTTTTTCTTCTTCTTTCCTCCTCCGTCTTCTTCTTCTTCTTCTTCTTCTTCTTCTCCTTCTACTTCTTCTTCTTCTTTTTCTTTTGCTTCTTCTACTTCCTCTTCTTCTTCTTCTACTACTTTGCCTTCTTCTTTTTCTTCTCTTTGTTCTTCTTCTCATTCTTCTTCTTGTTCATCTTCTTCTTCTTCCTCGACTTCTTCCTGCTCCTCCTCATCTTCTTCTTCTTCTTTGGGTTCGAATTATTGTTCTTCTTATTCTTCATCTCTCTATTTCTTCTTCTACTTCTTCTTCATCTTCATCTTCTTCTTCTACTTCCTCTTGCTCATCTTCTTATTTTTCTTCTTTGCCTTCGTCTTCTTAATTTTCTTCTTCGACTTCTTCTACTTCTTCTTCTTCTCCCTCTTCTTCTTCTTCTTCTTCTTCTTCTTCATCTTCTACTTCATCATCATCATCATCTTCTTTTTCTTTTTTTTCTTCTTCTTCTTCTTGTTCTTCCCCTACTTCTTCATTTACTTCTTCTTCTTCTTGTTCTAGTACTACCTTTTGTTTTTCTTCTTCTTTCTTTTCTTCTTCTTCTTCATCTTCTTCTTCGTCTTCTTCCTTTTCTTCTTCTTCTTCTTCTTTGTCTTCTTCTACTTCTTGTTCTTGTTCTTGTTCTTCTTCTTCTTCCTTGTCTTATTCTTCTTCTTCTTCTTCTTCTTCTACTTCTGCATCTTCTCCTTCTTTTTTGCCTTCTTCTTCTTTTTTTTCTTCCTCTTCTCTTCTTCTTCTTCTTCCTCCTCCTCTTCTTCTTCTTCCTCTTCTACTTCCTCCTCTCCTTCTTCTTCTTCTTCCTATTCTACTTACTCTTCTTCATCTTCATCTTCTTCATCTTCTTTTTCTCCAATTCTTCTATTTTCTTTTCGTCGTCTTTGTCTTCAGTTTCTTCGTCTTATTATTATTCTTCTTCTTCTCCTAATTCTTCCTCTTCGTCTTTTTCTTCTTCTTCTTCTTCTTCTGCTTCTTCTTGTTCGAGTTCTTCTTCCTGTTTTATTTCTTCTACTTTTTCTTCTTCTCCTTCTTCTTCTTCTTCTTCCTCATCATCTTTTCTTCTTCAGCTTTATCTTCTTCATCTTCTGCCTTTACTTCATCTTCTTCATCATCATTTTCTTCTTCTTCTTCTACTTCTTCTTCTTCCTCTTCTTCTTCTTCTTCTTCTTCTTCTTCATTTTCTTCTTCTTCTTTGCTTCTACTTCTTCTTGGCCTTCTTCTTTGTCTTCTTCACCTTCTTCTTCTTATTCTTCTTTTACTTCTACTACCACTACTACTTTTTCTTCTTCTCCTTCTTCTTTTTTGTCTTCTTCTTCTTCCTCCTTTTCTTCCTCCTCTTCTTCTTCTCCTTCCTCCACTTCTTTTTCCTCTTCTTCCTCTTCTTCTTCATCAACTTCTTTTGCTTCTTATCCTTCTTCTCCTTATTGTTCATCTTTCCCTTCTACTTCTCCTTTTTCTTCTTCCTCTTCTTCTTCTTCTTCTTCTTTTTAATCTTCCTCTACTTATTCTTCTTCCTCATCTTTTTAGCCTTCCTCTTCTTCTTCTTCGTCTTCTTCTTCTTCTTCTTCTTCTTCTTTTTCTTCTTCTCCTCTTCTCCTTCTTCTTCTTCTTCTCCTTCTTCCTCCTCTTCTTCTTCTTCTTCTTCTTCTTCTACTTCTTCTTCTTCTTCTTCTTCTTCTTCTTACCCCTCTTCTTCTTCTCCTCTTCGTCTTTTCTTCTTCACCATGAAAATCTTCTTCGTCTTCTTCTTCTGCTTCTTCTTATTCTTCTTCACCAACTTCGTCTTCCTCTTCATCATAATATTCTTCATCTTGTTCTTCCTTTTCTTCTTCTTCGAGCTCTTCTTCTTCTCCATCTTCTTCTTTCCTTCTTCTTCTTCTCCTCTTTATTTTTCTTTTTTTCCTTCTTCTTTTTCTACTTCTTCTTCTTCTTCTTCTTCTTCATCTTCTTCACTGTATTCCTCTTCTTCTATTTGAATTACTTCTTCCTCTTTTTCTTATTCTTCTTCTTCTTCTTCCTCTTCTTCATCTTCTTCTTCTTCTTCTTCTTCTTCTTCTTTTTCTTTTTTTGATCTTCTTCTTCTTCTTCTTCTCAGTCTTCTTCTCCTTCTCCTTCTTCTTTTTCTTCTTCTTCTTCTTCTTCATCTTCAACTTCTACTTCTTCTTCTTTTTCTTTTTATTCTTTTTCTTATTCTTCTTCATCTTCTTTTGCTTCTTCGTCTTTTTCTTTTTAACCTTTTTCTTCTTCTTCCACCTCTTCTTCGTCCTCTTCTTCTTCTACTTCTTCTTCTTCTTCATCTTCTTCTTCCTCTACTTCTTCTTCTTCTTTGTCTTATTCATCTTCTTTCTCTTCCTCATCTTCTTTTTCTTCCTCTTCTTCTTCTTTGTCTTCCTCTTTTTCTTCTTCTTCTTCTTCTTCTTTTTCTTTGTCTTCTTCTTCTTTTTCCTTTTCTTCTTCTTCTTCTTTTTCTTCTTCTTCTTCTTCTTCTTAATGATCTCCTTCTTCTTCCTCTTATTCTTTTTCCTTTTCTTCTTTGTTGTCTTCTTCTTCTTCTTCTACTTCGTCACTGTCTTCTTCTTCTTCTTCTTCTTTGACTTCACCTTCTTCTTCTTCTTCTTCCTTTTCTTCTTATCCTTCTTCTTCTTTTTCTTCTTCTACTTCTTCTTCTTCTTTGTCTTCTTCTTCTTCTTTGTCTTCATCATGTCTGTCTTTGTCTGTTTCTTCTTCTTCTTCCTCTTCTTCTTCTTCAACTTCTTTTTCTTCAGCATCATCGTCTTTTTCTCCTCCTTCTTTTTCTTCTTCTTCTTCTTCTTCTTCGTCTTCTTCAACTTCTTGTTCTTCTTCATCATCATCATCATCTTCTGCTTCTTCTTCTTCTTCTTCTACTTCTTCTTCTTCTTCTTCTTCTTCTTCTTCTTCCTCTTCTTTGTTTTCTTCATCTTCTTTATCTTCTTCTTCTTGGAATTTTTTTTCCTTTTCTTCATCTTCTCCTTTGTCTTTTTCTTCCTCTTTTTCTACAACTTCTTCTTCTCCTTCTTGTTTTATTTTCTTCTATTCTTCTTCATCATCTTCTTCTTCTTCATCTTCTTCTTCATCATCTTCTTCTGTTTCTTCTTCTTCTTATTCTTCTTCATGATCTTCTTCTTCATCGTATTCATCTTCTTCTACTTTTTTTTCTTCTATTTCTTCATCTACCTCTTCTTGTTCTTCTTCTTCTTTTCCTTCTTTTTTTCCTCTTTATTTAGCTCTGCTTCTTCTTCTCCTTATTCTTCTTCTTCTTTGCCTTCTTATACTTCTTCTTTCTTCTCTTCTTCTTCTTCTTCTTCCTCTTCTTCTTCTTCTTCTTCTTCTTCTTTGGTTTTCAATTTCTTCTACTGCTTCTGGGTCATCCTAGTCCTCGTCTTCATCATCATCTTCTTTTTCTTCTTCTTCCACTTCTTCTTCTTTATCTTCTTCTTCTTCTTCTTCTTAATTGTCTTCATCTATTTATTCTTCCTCTTCT
>JAIUJO010002777.1:90000-91462 GCA_023846275.1 Vanilla planifolia
CCTCTTCTCTTTCTTCTTCTTCTTCTTTCTTTTCTTCTTTGTTGTCCTCTTCTTCTTCTTCGTCACCATCTTCTTCTTCTTCTTCTCCTTCTTCTCCTTCTTCTTCTTCTTCCTTTATCTTCTTATACATCTTCTGCTACTTCTTCTTCTTCTTCTTGTTCTTCTTCTTCGTCTTCTTCTTCTTCTTCATCATCGTGTTTGCCTTAATCTTTTTCTTCTTCTTCTTCTTCCTCTTCTTCTTCTTCTTCTCCAACTTCTTTTTCTTCATCATCATCTTCTTTTTCTCCTCCTTCTTTTTCTTTTTCTTCTTCTTCTTCTTCTTCTTCTTCTTCTTTCTTCTTCTTCTTCTTCTTCTTCTTCTTCTTCTTCTTCTTCTCTGTCTTCGCCTTCTTCATCTTAGGGTGTTCTTCATCGTCATCATCATGTTCTTCTTCTTCCCTTCTTCGTCTTCTACTTCTTCTTCTTCCTCTTCTTTATTTTCTTTTTCTTCTTCTTCTTGGACTTTTTTTTCCACTTCTTCATCTCTTTCTTCCACTTTTTCTCGTTTTTCTACATCTTCTTCTCCTTCTTCTTCTTCTATTTTCTCTTCTTTTTCTTCTTCTGTTTCTTTTTCTTCTTCTTATTCTTCTTCATCATCATCTCCTTCTTCTTCGTCTTCTTCTACTTCTTCTTCTTCTTTTTCTACTTCTACTTCTTCTTTTCTTCCTCTACTTCTTCTTCTTCTTCTTTTTCTTCTTCTTCTTCCTCTTCTTCTTCTTCTTCCTTTTTCTCTTTATCTTCTTCAGCTTCGTCTTCTTCTCTTTATTCTTTTTCTTCTTCTTCTCTTCCTTGTCTTCTTCTATTTGTTCATTTTCTTCTTTTTCTTCTTCTTCTTCTTCTTCCTCTTCTTCTTCTTCTTCTTATTCCTCTTCTTCTTCTTCTTCTTCTTCTCCTTCTTCTTCAACTTCTTTTTCTTCTTCTTCATCCATTTTTTCATCTTCTTCTTTTGCTTCTTGACCATTCTAGCCCTCGTCCTCATCATCATCATCTTCTTCTTCTTCTTCTTCTTCCACATCTTCTTTGCCTTCTTCATCTTCTTCTTCTTCTTCTTCATTGTCTTTGCCTTCTTCTTCTTCCTCCTCTTCTCCTACTTCCTCTTGTTCTACATCCTCTTTCATCTTGTTCATCTATTTCTTCTACTTCTTCTACTTCTTCTTCTTGGTATTCTTCATCTTCTTTGTCTACTTTTTCTTTTTCTTCTTCTTCTTCATTGTCTTCCTCTTCTTTGCCATCTTCTTTGACTTTTTCTTCTACTTTTATTCATCTTCTTCATCTTCTTCTTCTTCATCATCTTTTATTTCCTCTTCTTCTTCTTCTACTTCTTTTGCTTCTTCTTCTTCTTAATATTTTTCTTCTTCTTCTTCTTCTTCTTCCTCTTAGTCTTCTTCTACTTCCTTTTTTCTTCTTTGGCTTCTTCTTCTTC
>JAIUJO010002018.1:2500-7500 GCA_023846275.1 Vanilla planifolia
GAAAAGAGGATGATGAAAAATTAGAAAATAAAAGTAGAAAAAGGCGAAGACGAGGGAGAAGAAGAGCTAGAAGAAGAAGATGAAAAAGATGAAGGAGAAGAAGAAGATGAAAAAGATGAAGGAGAAGAAGTACAAGAAGAGGCAGAAGAAGAAAAAGAATTAGAAGAAGTTGAAGAAAAAATCGAAGAAGATGATTAAGAAGAAGAAGAAGAAGAAGAAGAAGTAGTAGTAGAAGAAGGCGAAGAAGTAGAAAAAGAAGAAGAAGAAGAAGAAGAAGAAGAGGAAGAAGAAGAAAAGAAAGAGAAGAAGTTTAAGAAGAAGTGGAAGAACAAGAAGAAGAAGAAGAGGAAGTAGCATAAGAGGAAAAGAAGAAGAAGAAGAAGAAGAAGAAGAAAGTGAAAAAAGGCAGAAGAAAAATAAGAAGAAGAAGAAGAAGTACAAGAAGAAAAAGAAGAAGAAGAGAAGAAGAAGAAGAAGAAGAAGACGAAGAAGAGAAGAAGACGAACAAGAAGTAGTAGAAGAAGAAAAAGTAGAAGTAGAAGACGAAAAAGATGAAGTTGCAGTAGTAGTAGTAGTTGTTGTTGTTGTAGTAGGAGAAGAGGAAGGTGAAGAAGAAGAAGAAAAAGAGGAGAGGAAGTAGAACGAGAAGAAGAAGAAGAAGAGAAATAGTAGAACAAGAAGAAGTAAATGAATATGGAGGAGAAGAAGTAAAAGAAGAAGAAGTAGGTGAAGAAAAAGAAAAAGAAGAACTAGAAGAAGAATAAGAAGTGGAAGGAGAAGAAGAAGAAGAAGAAGAAGATTGAAAAGAAGTAGTAGTAGAAAAAGAAGAGGAAGAAGTTGAAGAAGAAGAAGAAAAAGTGGATGAAAAAGGAGTAGAAGAAGAAAGAAAAGAAGAAGAAGAAAAAAAAGTTGAATAAAAAGAAGAAGGAGAAGAAGTAGTAGAAGAAGAAGAAGATGATGACGTTGAAGATGAAGAAGATGAGGAAGAATAAAATGAAAATGAAGCAGAAGAAGAAGAAGGAGAAGAAGAAGAAGAAGAAGGAAAGAAGAAGAAGAAGAAGAATAAGAAAAAAGAAGAAAATGAAGTAGAGAAGAAGAAGGTGATGGAGATGAAGAAGAAGAAGGGTAAGCAAAAGAAGAAGATGTGGAAGAATAAGAGGAGAAAGAAGAAGATGAAGAATAAGAAGAAGAAGAATAAGAAAAAAAGAAGAAGTGGAAGAAAAAAAAGAAGAAGAAGAAGTTGAGGAGTTGGAGGAGGAGGTGGTGGTGGTAGAAGAAGTAGAAGAAAAAGAAGATGTAGAAGAAGAAGAAAAAGAAGATGTAGAAGAAGAAGAAAAAGAAGATGTAGAAGAAGAAGAAAAAGAAAGAAGAAGAAAAAAAGAAAGAAGAAGATGAAGAAAAAGAAATAGAAGACAAAGAAGAAGAAGAGGAGAAGATGATGAAGAAGAAGAAGAAGCAGAACATGAATAAGAAGAATAAAAAGAAGTAGAACTAGAGGAAGAAGAAGAAGAAGATTATGAAGAAGAAGAAAAAAAAGATGGAGAAGAAGAAGAAGAGAAGAAGAAAAGGAAGAAGAAGAAGAAGAAGAAGAAGAAGAAGAAGAAGAAGAAGACGTAAAGAAAGAAGAAGAGGAAGAAGATGATGACGAAGAAGAAGAAGAAGAAGAAGAAGAAGTAAAAGAAGAAGAAATAGAAGAAGGAGAAGAAGAAAAAGGAGAAGAAGTTAAAGAAGAAGAAGAAGCAGATGATGATGGTGATGATGAAGAAGAAGAAGAAGATTAAGAGGGGAAAAGAGGAAGAGGAAGATTAAGAAGAAGTGGAAGTAATAGTAGTAGAAGAAGAAGAAGAAGAAAACGATGAAGATGATGAAGAAGTAGTAGAAGAAGAAGAAGATGAAGAAGAGGAAAAAGAGAAAGAAGAAGAAGAAGAATTGGAAGACGTTGAAGAAGAGTAAGAAGATGAAGAAGAAGAAGAAGAAGAAGAAGAAGAAGAAGAATTAGAAGAAGAAGAACAATAGGAGGAAGAGGAAGAATATGAAGAAGGACAAAAGGAAGAAAAAGAAAAGAAGAAAAAGAAGAATAAGAAGAAGAAGACAAAGAAGAAGAGAAGAAGAAGTAGAAGAAGAAGAAGAAGAACTGGAAGGTGACGAATAAGAAGAAGAATATGACGAAGGAGTGGAGTAGAGGAAGAAGAAGAAGAAGAAGTGGAAAAAGAAAAGAAGAAGAAGAAGAAGAAGAAGAGTAAGAAGAGGAAGTTAAAAAAGAATAGGATGAAGATGAGGAAGAAGAAGAAGAAGGAGAAGAACAAGAAGAAGAAGAAGAAGAAGAAGAAGAGTAAGAAGAGAAGAGATGAAGAAAAAGAAGAAGAGAGGATGTAGAGGACTAAGAAGAAGAAGAGTTAGTTGAGGAAGAAGACCAGAAAGAAGAAGAAGGAGAAGAAGAAGAAGAAGAAGAAGAAGAACAGGAAGGTATAGAAGAACAAGATGAAGAAGAAGAATAAGTAGAAGTAGATGAAGAAGAAGAGGAAGAAGAAGAAGTAGAAAGAAAGAAGAGGAAGAAAAAGAAGAAGAAGAAGAGAAGAAGATGGAGGAAAAGAAGGTAAAGAAGAAGAAGAAGAAAAGGAAGAAGATGAAGAAGAAGAGCAAGAAGAAGAAAAAGAAGAAAGTAAAGAAGCAGAGGATGAAGAAGAGGAGAAGTGGAAGAAGAACAAGAAGAGGAAGAAGTGGAAGAAGTGAAAGATGAAACAGAAGAAGAAGAAGAAAAAGAAGAAGAAGAAGAAGCAGAAGAAGAAGAAGAAGCAGAAGAAGAAGAAGAAGAAGAAAAGAAAAAAGAAGAAGTGGAAGAAAAAGAAGAAGAAGAAGTTGAGGAGGAGTTGGAGGAGGAGGTGGTGGTGGTAGAAGAAGTAGAAGAAAAAGAAGATGTAGAAGAAGAAGAAAAAGAAGATGTAGAAGAAGAAGAAAAAGAAAGAAGAAGAAAAAAAAAGAAAGAAGAAGATGAAGAAAAAGAAATAGAAGACAAAGAAGAAGAAGAAGCAGAACAAGAATAAGAAGAATAAAAAGAAGTAGAACCAGAGGAAGAAGAAGAAGAAGATTATGAAGAAGAAGAAAAAAAAGATGGAGAAGAAGAAGAAGAGGAAGAAGAAAAGGAAGAAGAAGAAGAAGAAGAAGAAGAAGAAGAAGAAGACATAGAAGAAGAAGAAGAAGAAGGAGACGTAAAGAAAGAAGGAGAAGAAGAAGATGAAGACGAAGAAGAAGAAGAAGAAGAAGAAGTAAAAGAAGAAGAAATAGAAGGAGAAGAAGAAAAAGGAGAAGAAGTTGAAGAAGAAGAAGAAGCATGATGATGGTCATGATGAAGAAGAAGAAGAAGATTAAGAGGAAAAAAGAGGAAGAGGAAGATTAAGAAGAAGTGGAAGTAATAGTAGTAGTAGAAGAAGAAGAAGAAAACAATGAAGATGATGAAGAAGAAGTAGAAGAAGAAGAAGAAGATGAAGAAGAGGAAATGAGAAAGAAGAAGAAGAAGAATTGGAAGACGTTGAAGAAGAGTAAGAAGATGAAGAAGAAGAAGAAGAAGAAGAATAAGAAGAAGAAGAAGAAGAAGAAGAGAAGAATAAGAAGAAGAAGAAGAACTGGAGGAAGAGGAAGAATATGAAGAAGAACAAAAGGAAGAAAAGAAAAAGAAGAAAAAGAAGAATAAGAAGAAGAAGAAGAAGAAGAGGAAGAAGAAGAAGAAGAAGAAGAAGAAGAAAAAGAAGAAGAAGAACTGGAAGGTGAGGAATAAGAAGAAGAATATGACGAAGGAGTGGAAGAAGAGGAAGACGAAGAGAGAGGTGGAAAAAGAAGAAGAAGACGAAGAAAAAGAAAAAGAAGAAGAAGAAGAAGAAGAAGAGTAAGAAGAGGAAGTTAAAATAGAATAGGATGAAGATGAGGAAGAAGAAGAAGAAGAAGAAGAGGAGTAGAGGACTAAGAAGAAGAAGAGTTAGTTGAGGAAGAAGACCAGAAAGAAGAAGAAGGAGAAGAAGAAGAAGAAGAAGAAGAAGAAGAAGAAGAGGAAGGTATAGAAGAACAAGATGAAGAAGAAGAAGAAGTAGAAGTAGATGAAGAAGAAGAGGAAGAAGAAGAAGTAGAAAAGAAAGAAGAGGAAGAAAGAAGAAGAAGAAGAGGAAGAAGATGGAGGAAAAGAAGGTAAAGAAGAAGAAGAAGAAAAGAAGAAGATGAAAAAGAAGAGCAAGAAGAAGAAAAAGAAGAAAGTAAAGAAGCAGAGGATGAAGAAGAGGAGAAGTGGAAGCAGAACAAGAAGAGGAAGAAGTGGAAGAAGTGAAAGATGAAACAGATGAAGAAGAAGAAAAAGAAGAAGAAGAAGCAGAAGAAGAAGAAGAAGAAGAAGAAGAAGAGAAAAAAGAGAAAGAAGAAGAAGAAGAATTGGAAGAAGTAGAAGAAGAGAAAGAAGATGAAGAAGAAGAAGAAGAAGAAGAAGAAGAACAGGAGGAAGAGGAAGAATATGAAGAAGAACAAAAGGAAGAAAAAGAAAAAGAAGAAAAAGAAGAAAAAGAAGAAGAATAAGAAGAAGAAGAAGAAGAAGAAGAAGTGGAAGGTGAGAAATAAGAAGAAGAAGATAACAAAAAAGTGGAAGAAGAGGAAGAAGATTAAGGAGAAGTGGAAAAAGAAGAAGAAGACAAAAAAGAAGAAGAAGAATAAGAAGAGGATGTTAAAATAGAATAGGATGAAGAAGAAGAAGAAGGAGGAGAAGAAGAAGAAGAAGAAGAAGAAGAAGGACAAGAAGAAGAAGAAGAGGAAGTAGAGGACTAAGAAGAAGAAGAGGTAGTTGAGGAAGAAGAAGAGGAAGAAGAAGAATGAGAAGAAGAAGAAGAAGAAGAAGAGGAAGGTATAGAAGAACACGATGAAGAAGAAGAAGAAGTAGAAGCAGATGAAGAAGAATATGAAGCAAAAGAAGAAGAGGAAGAAGAAGAAGCAGAAAAGAAACAAGAGGAAGAAAAAGAAGAAGA
>JAIUJO010002018.1:20000-22500 GCA_023846275.1 Vanilla planifolia
AGAAGAAGAAGATGATGATGATGGAGTTGAATAAGAAGAAGAAGAAGAAGAAGATATTGTAGAAGAAGAACATGCAGAAGAAGAAGAAGAAGAAGAAGAAGAAGATAAAGTAGAGGAAAAGAACAAGAAGAAGAGGATGAAGAAAAGAATGACAAGAAGAAGAAGAAGAGGAGGAAGAAGAAGAAGATCAAGATAAAGAAGAAGATGAAGAAGAAGAAGAAAATGAAGAAGAAGAACAAGAAGAAGAAGAAGTAGAGGAAGAAAAAGAAGTTGAAGAAGTAGTAAATGAAGTAGAAGAAGAAGAAGTAATAGAAGAAGAAGAAGGAGCAGAAGAAGAAGGAGAAGAAGAAGATGATGATGAAGAAGAAGTAGAAGAAGAAAAAGAAGAAGAAAGACAAGAAGAAGAAAAAGTTGTAGTAGAAGAAGAAGATGTCGTAATAGAAGAAGAAGAAGAACAAGAACAAGAAGAAGAAGAAGAACAAGTAGTAGAAGAAGAAAATGAAGAAGAAGAAGTAAAATAAGAACAAGATGAAAAAGGAGAATATGAAGAAGTAGAAGAAGAAGAAGAAGAAGAAAAAGAAGAAGATTATGATGATGATGAATAAGTAGTAGTAGATGTTGTAGTAGTAGTAGTAGTAGTAGAAGAAGAAGAAGAAGTGGAAGTTGAAGAAGAAGTAAAAGAAGATGATTATCAAGAAGAAGAAGATGAAGAAGAATAAGAAGAAGAAGAAGAAGAAGTTGAAGAAAAAGAAAAAGGACAAGAAGAAGAAGAAGAAGTAGTAGAAGAAGAAGAGAAGAAAAAGGAGAAAAGAAAAAGAGGAAGAAGAAGAGAAAGAAGAAGAAGAAGAAGAAGAAGAAGAAGAACACAAAAAAGATGAAGAAGAAGAAGATGATGTTGAAGAAGAGTAAGAAGAAAAAGAAGAAGATCAGAAGAAGGAGAAGAAGAACATGAAGAAGATGAAGAAGAAGAAGATGATGATGATGAAGAAGAAGAAGAAGATCAAGAAGAAGAAGATAAAGAAGAAGATGAAGAAGAAGAAGAAAATGAAGAAGTAGACGAAGAAGAAGAAGAAGAAGAAGAAGAAGAAGAAGTGGAAGAAAAAGAAGTAGAAGTAGTAGATGAAGAAGAAAAGAAGAAGTAATAAAAGAAGAGGAAGAAGGAGTAGAAGAAGAAGAAGAAGGTGAAGAAAAAGAAGGTAATGATGATTAAGAAGTAGTAGTAGAAGAAGAAGAAGAAGAAGTAGAAGAAGAACAACAAGAAGAAGAAAAAGAAGTTGTAGTAGAAGAAGAAGAAGATGTAGTAATAAAAGAAGAAGAAGAAAAAGAAGAAGAAATAGAAGACAAAGAAGAAGAAGAAGAAGAACAAGAAGAAGAAGGAAAGAAAGATGAAGAAGTAAAATAAGAACAAGATGGAAAAAGAGAATAAGAAGAAGTATAAGATGAAGAAGAAAAAGAAGAAGAAGATTATGATGATGATGATCAAGTAGTAGTAGATGTTGTTGTAGTAGTAGTAGTAGTAGAAGAAGAAGAAGAAGAAGAAGTAGAAGAAGAAGAAAAAGAAGATGTTTATGAAGAAGAAGAAGATGAAGACGAAGAAGAAGAAGAAGAAGAAGAAGAAGAAGAAGAAGTTGAAGAAAAAGAAAAAGGAGAAGAAGAAGAAGAAGAAGAGAAGAAAAAAGAGAAGATGAAAAAGAAGAGGAAGAAGAAGAGGAAGAAGAAAAAGAAGAAGATTAGAAGAAGAAGAAGAGGAACACAAAGAAGATGAAGAAGAAGAAGACAATGAAGAAGAAGAATAAGAAGAAAAAGAAGAAGATCAGAAGATGAAGAAGAAGAACACGAAGAAGATGAAGAAGAAGTAGATGATGATGAAGAAGAAGAAGAAGAGGAGGAAGAAGAAGAAGAAGATTATGAAGAAGAAGAAGAAGAAGAAGAAGAAGAAGAAGTGGAGAAGAAGCAGAAAGAGAAGAAGAAGAATAAGAAGAAGAAATAGTAGAAGTAGAAGGAGAGGTAAAAGAAGAAGAAGGAGAAGAAGTTGACGTTGAAGAAGAAGAACAACAGCAAGAGAAGGAAAGGAAAAAGAAGTAGAGGAAGAAGAAGGAGGGGAAGAAGAAAAAGAAGTAGAAGAAGAAGAAGAAGAAGAAGGAGAAGAAGACATAGTAAAAGAAGAAGAAGAAGAATCAATAGAAGAAGAAGAAGAAAAGAAGAAGAAGGAGAAGAAGAAGTAGAAGAAGAAAGAGAAGAAGAGGAAGAAGAAGAAGAAGATGATGAAGAAGAAGAGGATGAAGTAGAAGAAGAAGGAGGAGGAGGAGGCGATGACGATGAAGATGAAGAAGATGACGAATAATAAGACGAAGAAGCAGTTGAAGAAGAAGAAGAAGAAAAAGAAGAAAAGAAGAATTAGATGATGAAGAAGAAGAAGAAGAAAAAGAAGAATAAGAAAAAGAAGAAGAAGAAGAAGAAGAGAAGAAGACGATGAACAAGAAGAAGAAGAAGTAGAAGA
>JAIUJO010002018.1:25000-27500 GCA_023846275.1 Vanilla planifolia
GAAGAAGAAGAATAGGAAGAAGAAGAGGAAGAAGAAGAAGAAGAAGAAGAGAAGACGAAGATGAAGAAGAAGAAAAAGAAGAAGAAGAAGAAGAAGAAGAAGAAGAGGATGAAGTAGAAGAAGAAGACAAACAAGAAGAAAAAGAAGAAGAAGAAGTAGAAGTAGAAGAAGAAGAAGAAGAAGAAGAGGAAGTAGAAGAAGAAGTAATACAAGAAAAAGAAGAAGATGAAGAAGAAGGTGAAGAAGAAGAAGAAAAAGAAGAAGAAAAAAAGGAAAACAAGAAGAAGAAGAAGAAGAAGATGAAGAAGAGGAAGAGGAAGAAGTAGAAGAAGAAGAAGAAGGAGAAGAAGAAGAAGAAGAAGAAGAAGAAGAAGAAGTGAAAGAGTAAGAAGAAGAAGAAGAAGAAGTTGTAGTAGTAGACGAAGAAGAAAAAGAGGAAGAAGAAGAAGTAGGAGAAAGAGAAGAAGAAGAAAAAGTAGAATAAAAAGAAGGAGAAGAAGAAGTAGATGAAGAAGATGAACAAGAAGGAGAAGAAGAAGGAGTGGAAGAAAAAGAAAAAGAAGTGGAAGAAGAAGAAGATGATAAATTAGAAGAAGAAGTTGAACAAGAAGACGAAGAAGATTAAGAAGAAGAAGAAAAACAAGAAGATGAAGAAAAAGAAAGAGATGAAGTAGAAGAAGAAGAAGAAGAAGAAGAAGAAGAAGAAGATAGACAAGAAAAACTCGAAGAAGTAAAAGAGGAAGAGTAAGATGAAGAAGAATAAGAACAAGAAAAAGAAGAAGAAGAAGATTAAAAAGAAGAAGAAGAAGACAAAGAAGAAGAAGAAGAAGAAGATGAAGAAGAATCAGAAGAAGAAGAAAAATAATAATATTAACAAGAAGAAAAAGAAGAAGAAGAAGATGAAGAAGAAGAAGATGATGAAGAAAAAGAAGAATAAGAAGATGATGAAGAAGAAGAAGAAGAAAAATAATAATAATAATAAGAAGAAGAAGAGAAGAAGAAGATGAAGAAGAAGAAGAAGAAGCAGAAGAAGAAGCAGAAGATGAAGACGACAAAAAAGGAGAAGAACAAGAAAAAGAAATAGAAGAAGAAGAAAAAGAAGAAGAATAAGAAGAAGAAGAAGAAGAAGAAGAAAAGAAGAAGAAGAAGAAGACGAAGAAGAACAAACATAAGAAAAAGAAGATGAAGAAGAAAAAGAAGAAGAAGAGGACGAACAAGAAAAAGTAGTAGTACAACTAGAAGAAGAAGACAAAAAGAAGAAGAAGACAAAAAGGAGAAGAAGAGGAAGATGATGATGATGATGATGAAGAAGTAGAAGAAGAAGAAGAAGAAGAAGAAGAAGAAGAAGAAGTAGAAGTAGAGGAGGTGAAGAAGATGAAGAAGAAGAAGAAAAAGAATAAGAAGAAGAATAAGAAGAAGAAGAAGAAGTAGAAGATGAAGAAGAAGAAGAAGAAGTAGAAGAAGTTGTAATACTAGAAAAAGAAGAAGAAGAAGAAGAAGATGAAGAAGAAGAAGAAAAAGAAGAAGAAAAAGAAGAAAAGAAGAAGAAGAAGAAGAAGAAGAATTAGAAGAGTAAGAAGAAGAAGTAGTAACAGAAGAAGAAAAAGAGGAAGAAGAAGAAGCAGGAGAAGGAGAAGAAGAAGAAATAGTAGAACAAAAAGAAGAAGGAGAAGAAGTAGAAGAAGAAGATGAACAAGAAGGAGAAGTAGGAGTGGAAGAAAAAGAAATTGAAGTAGAAGAAGAAGAGTAAAAATTAGAAGAAGAAGAAGAAGAAGAAGAAGTTGAATAAGAAAAAGAGAAGATTACGAAGAAGAAGAAGAAGTAGAAGAAGAACAAGAAGATGAAGAAAAAGAAAGAGATGAAGTAGAAGAAGAAGAGAAAGAAGAAGAAGAAGAAGAAGGAGAAGATGAACAAGAAAAAGAAAAAGTACAAGAAGTAAAAGCAGAAGAATAAGAAGAAGAAGAATAAGAATAATAATAATAATGATAATAATAAGAAGAAGAAGAAGATTAAGAAGTAGAAGAAGAAGACAAAGAAGAAGAAGAAGAAGAAGATGATGAAGTAGAAGTACAAGAAGAAGAAGAAGTAGTGAAGAAGAAGAAGTTGAAGAAGAAGAAAAATAATAATAATAACAAGGAGAAAAAAAAGAAGAAGAAGAAAAGAAGAAGATGAAGAAAAAAGAAGATGGTGAAGAAGAAGAAGATTAAGAAGATGATGAAGAAGAAGAAGATTAAGAAGGTGATGATGAAGAAGAAGAAGAAGAAGAAGAAGAATAATAATAACAATAATAATAATAATAATAATAAGAAAAAGAAGTAAAAGAGAAGAAGAAGATGATGAAGAAGAAGAAGAAAGAGCAGAAGATGAAGACGACAAAGAAGAAGAAGAAGTAGAAGAAGAAGAAAAAGAAGAAGAATAAGAAGAAGAAGAAGAACAAGAAGAAGAAGAAGAAGAAGACAATAAGAAAAAGAAGAAGAAGAAAAGAAGAAGAAGAAGAAGA
>JAIUJO010002018.1:32500-35000 GCA_023846275.1 Vanilla planifolia
GAAGAAGGAGAAGAGGAAGGAAAAGGAGGAGAAGAAGAGGAGAAGAAGAAGAAAGAGATGGAGGAGAAGAAGAAGAAGAAGGAGAATGAGAATAGGGAGAAGAAGAGCAAGAAGAAGGAGAAGAAGAAGAAGAAGGAGATGAGGTAGAAGGATGAGAGGAAGAAGGAGGAGAAGAAGAAAAGGGAGAAGAAGAAGAAGAAGAAGAAGGAGAAGGAGAAGAAGAAGAAGAAGATGGAGAAGAAGAGGAAGAAAGAGAAGAAGAAGAAGAAGAAGAAGGAGAAGTAGAAATAGAAGGAGAAGGAGAAGAAGAAGATGGAGAAGAAGAAGAAGGAGGAAAGAAGAAGGAGAAGGAGAAGAAGAAGTAGAAGAAGGAGACGAAGAAACAGTTGTAGAAGAAGAAAAGAAGAAGAAAAAGAAAAAGATGTAGAAGAAAAAGAAGAAGAAGAAGAAGAAGATGAAGAAGAATAAGAAGAAGCAGAAGAAGATCAAGAAGATGATGAAGAAGTACAAGAAGAAGAAGAAGAAGAAGAAGAAGAAGAAGATGTAGAAGAAGAAGAAGAGGAGAAGAAGAAGAAGATGATGATGATGAAGAAGAAGCAGAAAATGAAGAAGATGATGAAGAAGAAGTTGAAAAAGAAGAACAAGAAGAAGTTGAAGAAGAGAAAGAAGAAGAACAAGAAGAAGTAGAAGAAGAAAAAGAAGTAGAAGAAGAAGAAGAAGAAGAAGAAGAGAAGAAGAAGAAGAAGTAGGAGAAGAAGTAAAAGAAGAAGAGGAAGAAGAAGTAGGAGAAGAAGTAAAATAAAAAGAAGAAGAAGAAGAAGAAGTAGAAGTACAAGAAGAAGAAGAGAAGAAGAAGAAGTAGTAGTAGAAAAAGAAGGTAAGAAGAAGAAGAAGAAGAAGAAGAAGAAGAACAAGGGGAAGAAGAAGAAGAAGAAGAAGAAGAGAAGAAGATGAATAGGAATAATAACAAGTAGAAGTAGAAGAAGAAAAAGAAATAAAGAAGAAGAATAAGATGAGAAGATGAAGAAGAAGTAGTAGAAGAAGAAGAAGATGTAGAAAAAGAAGAAGTACAAGAAGGAGAACAAGAAGAAGAATAAGGTGATGAGGAAGAAGAATGAGAAGTTGTAATAGCAGCAGTGGTGGAAGAAGAAAAAAATGATGAAGAAGAAGAGGATGTTGAATAAAAAGAAGAAGTAGATGAAGAAAAAGAAGAGGACGAAGAATAGGAAGTAGAAGAAGAAGAAGAAGAAGAAGAAGAAGAGTAAGTAGTAGTAGTAGTAGAAGAAGATGATGATGATGATGAAGTAGAAGAAAAAAAGAAGAAGAAGAGGAAGAAGATGAAGAAGAAGAGGAATTAGAAGAAGTAGAAGAATAAGAAGAGGAAAAAGAAGAAGAAGGAGAAGCAAAAGAAGAAGTAGAGGAAGAAGAGAGAAGAAGAAGAAAAAGAAGTAGAGAGGGCAGAAGAAGAAGGAGAAGAACAAGAACAAGAGAAAGAAGAAGAAGAATAAAAACGTTGATGATGATAAAGAAGAAGAAGAAGAAGAAGAAGAAGAAGAAGAAGATGAAGAAGATGAAGAAAAAGGAGAAGACGAAGAAGAAGAAGAAGAAGAAGAGGAAGCAGAAGAAGAAGAAGAAAAAGAAGAAGAAGAGGTAGAAGAATAGAAGAAAGAGAAGAAGGTTAAGTAGAAGAAGAAGAAGAAAAAGAAGAAGAAGATGAACAAGAATAATAAATAGTAGTAAAAGAAGGAGTAGTAGAAGAATAAGAAGATGTAGAAGAAGAAGATGGAGAAGAAGTAGAAGAAGAAGAAGAAGAAGTAAAAGATGAAGAAGAAGAAGAAGAAGAAGTAGTAGTAGTAGAAGAAGAAGAAGAAGAAGAAGAAGAAGAAGAGGAAGAAGAAGAAGAAGAAGAAGAAGAAGAAGACGAAGAAGAAAAAGTAGAAGAAGAAGAAGAAGAATATGTAAACGAAGATGAAAGAAGAAGAAGAAGAAGAGGTAGAAGAAGAAGACGGTTAAGGAGAAGAAGAAGAAGTACAAGAGGAAGAAGAAGAAGAAGAAGAAAAAGTCGAAGAAGAAGAAGAGGATATAGAAGAAGAAGAAGAAGTATTAGTAATAATAATAGTAGTAGAAGAAGATGAAAAAGAAGAAGAAGAAGAAGAAGAGAAGAAGAGGATGAAGAAGAAGAAGAAGAAGAAGAAAAACAAGATGAAGAAGAAGAAAGTTCAGTAGAGTCTTAGTTGAAAAGAAAAAAAGGAAGAAGAAGAAGTTGTAAAAGAAGAAGAAGAGGGAGAAGAGGAAGAAGAAGAAAAAAAAGAAGTAGAAGAAGAACAAGTGGAAATAGAAGTTTAAGAAGAAGAAGAAGAACAACAACAACAACAAGAAAAAGAAGAACAACCATTAGAATAAGATGATGAAGAAGAAGAAGACGTAGAAGAAGAACAAAAGAACAAGTAGTAGTAGTAGTAGATGTAGAAGAAGAAAAAGAAGAAGAAGAAGGAAGAGA
>JAIUJO010002018.1:65000-70000 GCA_023846275.1 Vanilla planifolia
AAAAGAAGTCGAAGAAGAAGAAGTTGCAGAATAAGTCATTGAAGAGGATGAAGAAGAAGAAGAAGAAGAAGAAAAAGAAGAAGTGGTAGTAGTAGTATTTTTAGTAGAAGAAGAAAATGAAGAAGTTGAAGAAGATGAAGATGAAGAAGAAGAAGAAGAAGAAGATAAAGAAGAAGAAGAAGAAGAAGAAGAATAAGAAGAAGAAGAAGACAAATAGTAATAGTAGAAGAAGAAAAAAGAAGAAGTAGGATAAAAAGAAGGAGAAGTGGAAGAAAAAGAAGAAAAAGAAGAAGTAGAAGAAGAAGATGAAGAAAAAGAAAATGAAGAAGAAAAAGAAAAAGGAGAAGAAGTAGAATTAGAAGAAGAAGAAGAAGAAGAAGATGACGAAGAAGAACGAGAAGAAATAGAGGAAAAGAGGAAGAAGAAGATGAAGAAATAGACGAAGAAGAAGAAGTAAAAGAAGAAGAAAAAGGTGGAGGAGGAGAATAAAAGGAGGAAGAAGAAAAAGAAGAAGAGGAAGAAGAAGATGAAGAAGAAATAGAAGTCGAAGAAGATGGAGAAGAAGAAGAAGAAGAAGAGGACTAGGAAAAAGAAGAAGAAAAAGAAGCAGTGGTAGTCATAGTAGTAGAAGAAAAAGAAGAAGAAGAAGAAAACAAAGAAGTTGAAGAAGAAGAAGGAGTTGAATAAGTAAAACAAGAAGAAGAACAAGAAGGCAAAGAAGAAGAAGAAGAAAACAAAGAAGAAGAAAAAGAAGTAGAAGAGGAATAAGAGAAAATAGAAGAAGAAGAAAAAGAAGAAGTTGTTGTAGAAGAAGAAAAAGTTGAAAAAGAAGAAGAAGAATATGATGAAGAAGAAGACGATGTAGAAGAAGAACAACAAGAGGAAAAAGTAGTAGTAGAAGTAGAAAAAGAAGAAGTAGAAGAAGAAGAAGAAGTAGAGAAGTATTAGTAGTAGTAGAAGTAGAAGAAGAAGAAGAACGAGAAGTAGAAGAAGGAGAAGAAGTGGAAGAAGAAGAAGAAGAAGAAGAAGAAGAAGAAGAACAAGAAGATGAAGAAAAAGAAAATAAAGAAGCAGAAGAAGAAGATGAAGAAGAAGAAGAAGAAGAAGAACAAAGAGAAGAAGAAGAAGTAGAAGCAGAAGAACAAGAAGTTTAAGAAGAAGAAGAAGATGATGATAAAGAAGTAGAAGAAGAAGAAGTTATAGAACTAGAAGTTTAAGAAGGCAAAAAAAAAGAAGAAGTAGAAGAAGAAGAAGAAGAAGAAAAAGAAGAAGTGACAGTAGTTGTAATAGTAGTAGTAGAAGAAAATGAAGAAGATGAAGAAGAAGAAGAAGATGAGAAAGAAGAAGAAGAACAAGAAGAAGAAGAAGAACTAGAAGGCAAAGAACAACAAGAAGAAAAAGAAGTAGAAAAGGAACAAGAGGAAATAGAAGAAGACGAAGAAGAAGAAGAAGTTGTAGTAGAAGAAGAAAAAGTTGAACAAGAAGAAGAAGAATATGAAGAAGAAGAAGAAGATGTAGAAGAAGAACAACAAGAAGAAAAAGTTGTAGTAGTAGTAGAAGAAGTAGAAGTAGAAGAAGAAGAAGAAGAAGAAGAGAAGTAGCAGTAGTAGTAGTAGTAGTAGTAGAAGAAGAAGAAGTAGAATGAGAAGTAGGAAGGAGAAGAACTGGAAGAAGAAGAAGAAGAAGAAGTAGAAGAAGAAGATGAAAAAAAAGAAAATAAAGAAGCAAAAGAAGAAGAAGTAGAAGAAGAAGAGGGAGAAGAAGAAGAAGTTGAAGTAGAAGAAGAAGAAGAAGATGACGAAGAAAATGATGTACAAATAGAAGAAGAAGATGATGATGATGAAGATGATGAAGAAGAAGAAGAAGAAGATGAAGAATTTGAGAAAGAAGAAGAAGAAAAAGAATAAGATGATGAAGAAGTAGAAGAAGAAAAAGTCATAGAATTAGAAGTTGAAGAAGATGAAGAAAAAGAAGTAGAAGAAGAAGAAGAAGAAGAAAAAGAAGTCGCAATAATTGTAGTAGTAGTAGTAAAAGAAGAAAATGAAGAAGATTATGGTGAAAAAGAAGAAGAAGACGAAGAACAAGAAGATGAAGAAGGGGAAGAAATGAAGAAATAGACGAAGAAGATAAAGGAGAAGAAGAAGAATGAGTAGAAGAAGAAGAAGAAGATGAAAGGAAGGTATAGAAGAAGAAGATGATGAAGAAGAAGAAGAAGAAGAAGAAAATGATGATGTAGAAGAAGAAGAAGATGAAGAAGAGGAAAAACAAGAAGAAGAAGAAGAAGAAAAAGAAGACAAAGAAGAAGAAGAAGAAGAAGAAGAAGAAGAAGATTTAGAGGAGGAAGAAGAAGAATAATAATAATAAGAAGGCGAAGAAGTTGAAGAAGAAGATGAGGAAGAAGATGAAGAAGATGAAGAAGAAGAAGAAGTCCAATAAGATGATGAAGAAGAAGAAGAAGATAAAGAAGAAGAAGAAGAGGAAGAAGAAGAAGAAGAAGATGATGATGATGTACTAGTAGTAGTAGTGTTGGTAGTAGCAGTAGTAGAAGAAGAAGAGTAATATGAAGTAGAAGAAGAAGAAGAAGAAGAAGAAGGTGAAGAAGAAGATGATGAAGAAGAAGAAGAAGATGATGAAGAAGATGAAATAGAAGAAGTTTAGGAAGAAGTAGAAGAAGAAGAAGAAGAAGAATAAGAAGAAAAAGAAGAAGAACAAAAAGAAGTGGAAGAAGAAGAAGAAGGAGGAGAAGAAGAAGAAGTAGATGGAGAATAGGAAGTAGAAGAAGAAGAAGAAGAAGCTGAAGAATAAGTAAGGAAAGAAGAAATGGAAAAAGAAGAAGAATGAGAAGAAGTAAAACATGAAGAAGAAGAAGTAGAAGAAGAAGAAGATGATAATGAAGAATGAAAAAAAAAGTAGAAGTAGAAAAAGAAGTTATGGAAGAAGTAGAAGAAGGAAAAGAAGAAGAAGAAGAAGAAGAAGAAGTGTACAACAAAGAAGAAGAAGAACAAAATGAAAAAGAAGAAGAAGAAAAATAATTAAAAGAAGAACAAAATGAAGAAGAAGAAGAAGAAGGCAATGATGAAGAGGAAGAAGTAGAAGAAGAAGAAAGAGAAGAAGAAGAAGAAGAAGAAGAAGAGAAGAAGAAGAAAAAGAAAAAGATAAAGAAAAGGAACTAGGAGAAGAAGAAGAAGAAGAAGAAAAAGAAAAAGGGAACAAAGAAGAAGAAGAAGAAGAAGAAGTAGAAGATGAAGATGATGATGAAGAAGAAGAAGAAAAAGACGAAGAAGATGAAGAACAAGTAGAAGAAGAAGAAGAAGAAGGAGAAGGCGAAGGAGAAGGAGAAGAAGAAGAAGTTGTAGAAGAAGAAGAAGAAGAAGAAGAAGAAGAAGAAGAAGTTGAAGAAGAAAAAGAAGAAGGAGAAGAAGTCAAAGAAGATGATTAAGAAGAAATAAAAGAAGAAGAGGTACAAGAAGGAGAAGAAGATTACAAAAATAGAACAAGTAGAGGAAATAGAAGATGATGATGAAGAAGAAGAAGATGTAGAAGAAGAAGAAGAAGTAAAAGAATAAGAAGAAGAAGATGAAGAAGAAAAAAATAAGAAGAAGAAGAAGAAGAAGAAGAAGAAGAAGTAGAAGAAGAGAAGAGGAAGAAGAAGAAGAAAAAGAAGGAGAAGAAGAAGAAGAAGAAAGCGATGAAGAGGAAGAAGATGAGGAAGAAGAATATGAAAAAGAAGAAGAACAAGAAGATGATGATGATGATGAAGAAGATGAAGAAGAAGAAGATGAAGTAGATGAAGAAGAGCAAGTAGAAGAACAAGAAGTAGTAGAAGTAGAAGAAGAAGAAGCTAAAGAATAAGTAGAAGAGGAAGAAGAAGAAGTAGAAGAAGTAGAAGTTGTAGAAGAAGAAGGAGAAGAAGAAGAAGAAGAAGAAGGAGAAGAAGTAGAAGAAGAAGATGAAGAATACCAAGAAGAAGAAGATGAATAAGAAAAAGAAGAAGAAGGAGAAGAAGAAGAAGTAGAAGAAGGAGAAGAATGAGGAGAAGAAGAAGAAGAAGAAGGAGAAGTAAAAAAAGGAGAAGAAGTATAAGAAGAAAAAGAAGAAGGAGAAGAAGTAGAAGGAGAAGATGAAAAAGAAGTGAGAAAAGATGAGGAAGAAGAAGAAGAAGAAGAAGGGAAAGAAATAGAAGATGAAGGAGAGGAAATAGAAGATGATGATGAAGAAGAAGAAGAAGTAGAAGTAGTAGTAGAAGAAGAAGAAGAAGAAGAAGTTGAAGAAGAAGAAGAAATAAAAGCAGAACAAAAGAAGAAGAAAACGAAAGAGAAGAAGCAAAAGAAGAAGCAGAAAAAGAAGAAGAAGAAGAAGAAGAAGATGGGGAAGAAGAAGAAGAAGAAGAAGAAGTAGAAAGAGTAGAAGAAGGAGAAGAAGAAGAAGAAGAAGAAGAAGAAGAGTAGAAGTAGAAGAAGAATTAGAAGAACAAGTAGAAGAAGAAGAAGACACTGTAGAAAAGAAGAAGTAGAAGAAGAAGAAGAAGAAGAGGGTGAAAAAGAAGATGGAAAAGAAGATGTAGTAGTAGTACTAGAAGAATTAAAAGGTGATGATGAAGAAGAAGAAAAAGAAGAAGAAGATGATGAAGAAGAAGAAAGATGAAGAAGAAAAAGAAGAAGGAGAAGATGAAAAAGGAGGAAGGAGAAGAAGATGAGAAAGAGGAAGAAGAAGAAGAAGATAAAGAAGAAGACGAACAAGAAGAAGTAGAAGAGGTAGAATAAGAGAAGAGGAAGAAGAAGAAGAAGAAAAAGAAGAAGAAAAAGAAAGAAAAGAAGAAGAAGAAGAAGAAAAGGAAGAAGATGAAGAAGAAGAAAAACAAAAACAAGAAGACGATGAAGATGAAAAAGAAGGAGAAGAATAAGAAAAAGAAGAAGAAAAGAAGAAGAAGAAGAAGAAGAAAAAGAATAAGAAGAAGAAGAAGAAGATGAAGTAGGAGGAGTAGAAGAAGTGGAAGAAAA
>JAIUJO010002018.1:80000-85000 GCA_023846275.1 Vanilla planifolia
AGAAAAAGAAGAAGAAAAAGTAGAAGAAGAAAAAAATGAAGAGTAAAGAGAAGAACAAGAGGAAGAAGAAGAAGAAGTAGTCGTAGAAGAAGACGAAGAAGATGAAGAAGAACAAGAACAACAACAACAAGTGTATTAAGAATATGTAGAAGGAAAAGGAGAAGAAGTAAAAGAAGAAGAAGGAGAAGAAGAAGTAGAAGAAGAAGAAGATGGAAAAGACAACTAGAAGCAAAAGAAAAAGAAGAAGAAAATGAAGAAGAAGAAAAAGAAGAAGATGTAGAAAAAGAATAAGGCAAAGAAGAAGAAGAAGTAGAAGAAGATGAAGGAGAAGAAGAAGAATAAGAATAAGAAGAAGAAGGAGAAGAAGAAGAGGAAGAGGAAGAAGAAGAGGAAGAGGAAGAAGAAGAAGAAGAAGTTAAAGAAGAAAAAGAAGAAGATGGATAAGAAGAAGATAATTAAGAAGAAGAAAAATTGAAAGTAGTAGTAGAAGAAGAAGAACAAGAAGAAGAAGGTTTAGAAAAATAAGACAAAGATGATGATGAAGAAAAGGAACAAAAAGAAGAAGAAGAAGAAGAAGATTAAGAAGGAGGAAAAGAAGAAGTAGAAGATGAATGAAAAGAAGAAGACAAAGATGAAGAAGAAGAAGAAGAAGTAGAAGAAGAAGAAAAAAAAGGAGGAAAAAAAGAGAAGTAGAAGAAGTTGAAGAAGAAGAAGAAGAAGAAGAAGAAAAAGAGAAAGAAGAATATGAAGATGAAGAAGAATTAAAAGAAGAAGTAAAAGAAGAAATGGAAGAAGAAGAAGTAGAAGCAGATGAAGGTAAAGAAGAAGAAGAAGAACAACAACAACAACAACAACAAGAAGAACCAGAAGCAGTAGAAGAAGAAAAAGAAAAAGGAGAAGAAGAAGAAGAAAAAGGAAAAGAATATGAAGAAGAAGAAGAAGAGTAAGAAGAAGAAGAAGAAAAAAAAATAGGTAGAAGAAGAAGAAGTAGAAGTAGAAGAACAAGAAGTAGAGGAAGAAGAAGAAGATGATGATGAAGAAGAAGAAGAGGAAGAAAAATGAGTAAAAGAAGAAGAAGAAGAAGAACAAGTAGAAGAAAAAAAAGAAGAGGTAGAAAAACACATAGAAGAAGAAGAAGAAGAAGATCACTTAGAAGTAGTAGAAGAAGAAGAAATTGAGGGAGTAGAAGAAGTAGAAGAAGAAGAAGAAGAAGAAGAGGAAGGAGAAGAAAAAAAAGAAGTAGAAGAAGAAGAAGGAGAAGTCAAAGAAGAAAAAGAAGAAGTAGTAGCATTAGTAGAAGAAGAAGAAGAAGTAGAAGTAGTACTAGTAGTAGAAGTAGTAGTAGAAGAAGAAGAAGAAAAAGAAGGTGATGAAGAAGAAGAAGAAGAAGATGAAGAAGAAGAAGATCAAGTAAGAGAAGGAATGGAAAATGAAGGAGAAGAAGAAGAAGAAAAAGCTGATGATGATGAAGAAGAAGAAGAAGAGAAGTAGTAGTAGTAGTAGAAGAGGAGAAGAAGAAGAAGAAAAAGAAGAAGAAGAAGAAGAAGAAGAAGACGAAGCTGAACAAGAAGAAGAAGAAGAAGAAGAAGAAGAAGAATTAAAAGAAGAAGAAGAAGAAGAAGAAAAAGAAGAAGAAACGAAAGAAGAAGAAGTAGAAGAAGATGAAGGAGAAAAAGAAGAATAACAACAACAACAAGAACAAGAAGTAGTGGTAGAAGAAAAGGAAGAAGGAGAAGAAGAAGAAGAAGAAAAACTAAAAGAATATTAAGAAGAAGAAGAAGAGAAGGAAGAAGAAGAAGAAGAAGAAAAAGATTATAAGTAGAAAAAGAAGAAGAAGAAGAAGTAGAAGAAAAAGAAGGAGAAGTGGAAGAGGAACAAGGACAAAAAGTATAAGAGGATGAACAAGATGAAGAAGTAGAAGAAGAAGAAGAAGAAGAACAAGAACAAGAAGTAGAGGAAGATGAAGAAGAAGAATAAGAAGAAGAAGAAAAACACTTAGTAGTAGTAGTAGTTGATAAAGAAGAAGATGAAGGAGAAGAAAAACAAGAAGAAGCACAAGAAGAAGAAAAAGAAAGAAAAGAAGAAGAAGAAATAGAAGATGAAAAAGAAGAAAAAGAAAAAGAAGACAAAAAAGAAAAAGGGGTAAAAGAAAAAGAAGAAGAAAAAGTAGTAGTAGTAGTAGTATTAGTAGAACAAGAAGAAGATGATGAAGGAGAAGAAGAAGAAGGGAAGAAGAAGTAGAAGAAGAAGATGAAAAGAAGAAGAAGAAGAAAGAAAAAGAAGAAGAGGAAGAAGATGATGAAGAAGAAGAAGAAAAAGAAGAAGAAGAAGAAGATAAAGAATAGAAGAAGTAGAAGAAGAAAGAGAAGGGCAAGTAGAAGATGAAGTAGAAGAAGATGAGGACGAAGATGATGTAGAAGAAGAAGAACAAGAAGGAGAACAAGAAGTAGAAGAAGAAGAACAACAATAACAAATACAGCAAGAAAAATAAGAAGAAAAAGAAGTAGAAGGAGAAGAAGAATAAGAAAAGAAGAAGAACAAGAAGAAAAAGAAATTGGAGAAGAAGAAGAAGAAGAACAAGTTGAAAAAATGAGGAGAAGAAGAAGAAGAAGAAGAAGAAGAACATGAAGAAAAAGAAGATTTAGAAGATGAAGAAGAAGAAGAAGTAGAAGAAGAAGAAGATGAAGAAGAAGAAGAAGAAGGTGAAGTTGAAGAAGAGGAATATAAAGAAGAATAAGAAGGAGAAGAAGAAGAAGAAGAAGAAGAAGAAGAGGAAGAAGAAGAAGAAGTAGAAGAAGAAGAAGAGGAAAAAGAAGAAAAAGTAGAAAAGAAGACGAAGAAAAGGATAAAGAACAAGATGAAGATGATCAAGAAAAAGAGGAAGAAGAAAAAGAAGTAGATGATGAAGAAGAAGAGGGGGGAGGAGGAGAAGAAGAAGAAGTAGAAGAAGAAGAAGAAGAAGAAGAAGAAAAGATGAAGAACAAGAAGAAGAAATAGAAAAAGAAGTAAAAGAATAAGAAGAAGAAGAAGAAGAAGAAGTAAAAGAAAAAGAAGAGGAAGACGATGAAGAAGAAGTAGAAAAAGAACTAGAAAAAGAAGAAGAAGAAGCAGAAGAAGAAGAAGAAGAAGCCAAAAAAGAAGAGGAAGATGAAGAAGAGAAAGAAGTAGTAGAAGAAGAAGAAGAATAAAAATGAAAAGAAGAGGAGGAAGAAGAAGAAGAAGAAGAGGAAGTACAAGAAGGGGAAGAAGAAGAAAAAGCGGAAGCAAAAGTAGAAGAAGAAAAAAATGAAGAGTAAGGAGAAGAACAAGAGGAAGAAGAAGAAGAAGTAGTCGTAGAAGAAGAAGACGAAGAAGAAGAAGAAGAAGAAGAACAACAACAACAGGTGTATGAAGAATATGTAGAAGGAAAAGGAGAAGAAGTAGAAGAAGAAGATGATGTAGAAGAAGAAGAAGGAGAAGAAGAAATAGAAGAAGAAGAAGAAGATGGAAAAGACAACTAGAAGCAGAAGAAAAAGAAGAAGAAAATGAAGAAGAAGAAGAAGAAGAAGATGTAGAAAAAGAATAAGGCAAAGAAGAAGAAGTAGAAGAAGATGAAGGAGAAGAAGGAGAATAAGAATAAGAAGATGAAGAAGGAGAAGAAGAAGAAGAGAAAGAAGAAGAGGAAGAGGAAGAAGAAGAAGAATAAGTTCAAGAAGAAAAAGAAGAAGATGGATAAGAAGAAGATAATGAAGAAGAAAAAGAATTAAAAGTAGTAGTAGAAGAAGAAGAACAAGAAGAAGAAGGTTTTGAAAAATAAGACAAAGATGATGATGAAGAAGAGGAACAAAAAGAAGAAGAAGAAGAAGAAGATTAAGAAGGAGGAGTACAAGAAGGAGGAGAAGAAAAAGTAGAAGATGAATGAAAAGAAGAAGACGAAGAAGAAGGAGAAGAAGAAGAAGTAGAAGAAGAAGAAAAAAAAGGAGGAAAAAAAGAGAAGAAGTAGAAGAAGAAGTTGAAAAAGAAGAAGAAGAAGAAGAAGAAGAAGAAAAAGTGGAAGAAGAAAAAGAGAAAGAAGAATATGAAGAAGAAGAAGAAGATGAAAAAGAAGGTGAAGATGAAGACGAAGGAGAAGAAGAAAAAGAAGTAGAAGAAGAAGAAGAAGGAGAAGAAGACATACTATAAAAAGAAGAAGAACAAAATAGAGAGGAAGAAGAAGAAGAAGTTGAAGAAGAGAAAGATGAAGTAAGAGTAAAAGATGAAGAAGAAGAAAAAGAAGAAGAAGAAGATCATGATGATGATGAAGAAGATGATGATGAAGAAGAAGAAGAAGAGAAGAACTAATAGTAGCAGAAGAAGAAGAAGAAGAAGAATTAAAAGAAGAAGAAGTAAAAGAAGAAATGGAAGAAGAAGAAGTAGAAAAAGATGAAGGAGAAGAAGAAGAAGAAGAAGAACAACAACAACAACAACAACAAGAACCAGAAGTAGTAGAAGAAGAAAAAGAAAAAGGATAAGAAGAAGAAGAAGAAAAAGTAAAGAATATGAAGAAGAAGAAGTAGAGTAAGAAGAAGAAGAAGAAGAAAAAAAAGAATAAGTAGAAGAAGAAGAAGTAGAAGTAGAAGAACAAGAAGTAGAGGAAGAAGAAGAAGATGATGATGAAGAAGAAGAAGAGGAAGAAAAATGAGTAAAAGAAGAAGAAGAAGAAGAACAAGTAGAAGAAAAAGAAAAGGTAGAAAAACACATAGAAGAAGAAGAAGAGGAAGAAGAAGAAGAAGAAGAAGAAGATCACTTAGAAGTAGTAGTTGAAGAAGAAAATGAGGGAGTAGAAGAAGAAGAAGAAGAAGATGTAGCAAAAGAAGTAGTAGTAGTAGTAGTAGTAGTAGTAGTAGAAGAAGAAGAAGAAGAAGAATAAGAATAAGAAGAAGAGGAAGGAGAAGAAGATAAAGAAGTAGAAGAAGAAGAAGGAGAAGTCAAAGAAGAAAAAGAAGAAGTAGTAGCATTAGTAGAAGAAGAAAAAGAAGAAG
>JAIUJO010002018.1:90000-91383 GCA_023846275.1 Vanilla planifolia
GAAGAAGAAGAAGAAGTAGACAAAAAAAGAAAAAGAAGGAGAAGATGAAGATTAAGATGAAGAAGAAGAAGAAGAAGAAAAAGAAGAAGAATTAATAGTAGAAGTAGTAGAGAAGGGAAGAAAAAGAAGAAGAAGCAAAAAAAAGAAGTTGGAGAAAAAGATGAAGAAGAAAAAGAACAAGTAGAAGTAGAAGATGAAGATTAGTGAAGTAAGTAGAAGAAATAGAAGAAAAAGAAAAAGAAGAAGAAGAAGAGAAAAAGAAAAAGTGAAGAAGTAGAAGAAGAAGAGAAGAAGTGGAAGAAGAAGAAGAAAATGTATAAGAAGAAGGAGAAAAAGAACTACAAGAAGAAGAGGAAGAAGAGAAAGTAAAAGAAGAAGAAGAAGAAGTAGAAGAAGAGGAAGAGAAGAAGAAGAAAAAGAAGAAGTATATGAAGAAGAAGAAAAAGATGAAGAAGAAAATGAAGAAGAAGAAGAAAAGAAGAAGTAGAAGAAGAAGAAGAAGTTGAAAATGAAGAAGAAGAAGGGAAGAAGAGGAAGAAGAAGAAGAAGAAGAAGAAGTAGAAAAAGTAGAAGATGAAGAAGAAGAAGAAGAAGAAAAAGAAGAAAAAGAAGAAGAAGAAGAAGAAGAAGAAGAGGAAGAAGAAGAAAAGAAGAATATGGGCAAGAAGAAGAAGAAGAAGAAGAAGAAAAAGAAGAAGAGGAAAAATTAGAAGAAGTAGAGGACGAAGAAGAATAATAATAAGTTATAGTAATAATAATAATAATAAGAACTAGTAGAAGTATTAGTAGGAGAAGAAGATGAATAAGTAAAAGAAGAAGAACAAGAAGTGGAAGAAGTAGTGGAAAAAGAAGCAGAAGAATAAGAAGAAGAAGAAGAAGAAGTTGAAGTAGAAGAAGAGGAAGAAGAAAAAGAAGAAGAAAAAGAAGAAGAGAGAAAAGGATGAAAAAGAAGAAGAAGAAGATGAAGATGAAGGAGAAGATTAAGAAGAGGAAGAAGAAGAAGAAGAATAAGAAGTTGTAGTAGAAGAAGAAGAAGAAGTAGGAGAACAAGATGAAGAAGAGAGAAAGAAGTAGAAGAAGAAGAAGGTCATGAAAAAGAAGAAGAAGAAGAAGAAGAAGAACAAGAAGAAGACGAAGAAGAAGAATAAGTAGAAGAAGTAGTAGAAGATGAAGAACAAGGGCAAGCAGAAGAAGAGAGAAGAAGAAGAGAAGAAGAAGGTGAAGAAGAAGAAGAAGGTGTAAAGAACCAGAATAGAAAAAGAAAGAGAAGAGGAAGCAGAAGAAGAACAACAAAATAACAAGAAGAAAAAAAGAAGTAGAAGGAGAAGAAGAAGAAGAAGGAGAAGAGGAATAAGAAGAAGATAAAGAAGAAATAGAACTAGA
>JAIUJO010002997.1:0-17500 GCA_023846275.1 Vanilla planifolia
AAGAGAGAAGAAGAAGAAGAACAGGAAGGAGAAGCAGAAGAAGAAGAAGAAGGAGAAGAAGAAGAATATGGAGAAGAAGAGAAGAAGAGGAAAATGAAGAAGTTGAAGAAGAAGAAGAAGAAAAAGGAAGAAGAAGAGGTTGAAGAAGAGGAGAAGTGGAAGAAGAAGAAGAAAAGAAAGAAAGAAGAAGAAGAAGAAGAAGATGAAAAAGGAGTTTGAAGAAGAAGAATATGTAGTAGTAGTAGTAGAAGAAGAAGTACAAGAAAAAGAAAATGAAGAAGAAGAAGAAGAAGAAGCTATAAAATAATAAAGAAGAAGAAAAAGAGGAAAAAGAAGATGAAGAGAGGAAGGAAAAGATGTAGAAGAGGGATATAGTAGAAAAAGAAGGCAAAGAAGAAGAAGAACTAAATGAAGGCGTGGCAAGAGAAGAAGAAGAAGAGGAAGAAAAGGAAATGAAGGAGAACAAGAAGAAATAGGAACAGAAGAGTAAGAGGTTAGAAGAAGAAGTAGTAATAGTAGTTGTAGAAGAAGAAGAAGATGAAGAAGGAGAAGAAGAAGTAGAGGACGAAGAAGTGGAAGAAAAAAAAGAACAAGAAGAAAATGAAACAGAAAAAAGAATAAAAAGAAGAACAAGAGAGCAGAAGAAGAAGAAGAATTAGAAGAAGAAGAGGATGAAACAAAAATATGAAGAAGATGAGGAAGAAGATGATGAAGATGAAGAAGAGGGAGAAGAAGAAGAAGAAGAGGGAAAAGAAGAAGAAGAAGAGGGAGAAGAGAAGAAGAAGAGGGAGAAGAAGAAGAAGAAGAGGGAGAAGAAGAACAAGAAGAGAAAAAAGCTGTAGAATAGAATGTAGTAGAAGAAGAAGGCAAGAAGAAGTAGAAGAAGAAGAAAAAGTAGATGAAGAAGTGGTAAGAGAGGAAGAAGAAATAGGATAAGAAGAGCAAGAGGAAGAAGAAGAAAAAGAGATGTAGAAAAAAGAAGAGAAGACGAAGAAAGACAAAGATAAAGGAGAAGGAGAAGAGGAAGAACAAAAGAAGTAAAAGAGGAAGAGAAGAAGAGGAAGAACAAGAAGAAGAAGAAGAGGAAGAGGAGGAAGAAGAAGAATTAGCAGAAGAAGAAGTCAAAGAAGAAGAAGAAGAAGAAGATGGAGAAGAACAAGAAGAAGAAGAAAAAGAAGAAGAAGAAGAAGAAGAAGAAGAAAAGGAAGAAGAAAAGAGAAAAAAAAGAAGATGTTGCAGAAAGAAAAAAAAGAAGAAGAAGAAGAAGAAGCAGAAGAAGGAGGAGGAGGAGGATGAGGAGGAGGAGGAGAAGAAGAAGAAGAAGAAGAAGAAGAAGAGAGAAGGAGGAGGAGGAGGAGGAGGAAGAAGAAGAAGAAGAAGAAGAAGAAGAAGAAGAAGATGATGATGATGGAGAAGAAGAGAAGAGAAGAAGAGGAAGAGGAAGAAGAAGAGAAGAAGATAACGAGGAAAAAAGAAGAGGAAATGAGAAGAAGAAGATGAAGAAGAAGAAGATGATGAAGAAGAAGAAGAAAAAGAAGTAGAAGAAGTAGAAGAAGAAGAGGTACAAGATGTGAAAGAAGAAGAAGAAGAAGAAGAAGATGTACAAGAATAGAGGAGAAAAAATAAGAAGAAGAAGAAGAAGTAGAAAAGGAAACAAACTAGAAGAAGAAGAGGAGGAGGAAGAAGTAGAATATAATGGAGAAGTAAAAAAAAAGAAGAAATGAAAGAAGAAGAAGAAGAAGAAGAAGAAGAAGAAGGACAAGAACAAGAACAAGATAACGAAGATGTAGTAGAAGAAGAAGAAAAAGAAGAAGAGGAAGAGACAAAAAGGAAGAAGTAGAAAAAGGAGAAGAAGAGGAAGTGGAACAAGAAGAAGAAGACGAAGAAGTAGAAGAAGAAGAAATCAGGTAGAGGAAGAAGGAGAGGAGGAGGAAGAAGAAGAAGAAGAAGAAAAGAAGAAGAAGGAGAAAGAGAAGAAGAAGAAAAATAAGTTAAAGAACAAGATGAAGAGAGGAAGAAGAAGAAGTAGAAGAAGAAGGAGATGAAGAAGAAGAGGAAGAAGAAGAAGAAGAAAGAAGAAGAAGAAGAAGAAAAGGAAAGAAGCAGAATAGGAAGGAGAAGAAGAAGGAGAAGAAGAAAACAAGTAAGAAGAGGAAGAGTAAGAAAAAGAAGAAGAAGAGAAATATGAGGAAGATGAGGAAGAAGAACAAGGAGAGGTATGGCTAAGAATTAGTAGAACAGAAAGAAGAGGAAGAAGAAGAAGGAGAAGAAGAAAAAGAAGATAGATTATAGATTAGTATGCGAGTGCTTAAGGATTTAGAAATATTTATTAGGGATTGGGGATTTGGCATTATGGTGGGACGGATTCGGGATTATGGATTAGAAAATAAGGATTGCACATTAGGGATTAAGAATTAGGGATTAAAAATTAGGAGTTAAGGATTAGTGATGAGCGATTTGTGAATAAAAATTAAGAATTTGTTATTAGGGATAATTTATTAAGGGTTAGAGATTAAGGATTAAGGGATTAAGAACTAAGCATTAAATATTAGGCATTAAGGATTAAGATTTAAGGACTAAGGATTATGAATTAAGGATTAGAGATTATAGATTAGAGATTTCAGATTTGGAATTTAGGACAATAGATTAGAGATTAGGGATTAGAGATTGGAAATTAAGGATTAGGGATTTGATATTAAGGATTGAGGAAGAAGAAAAATGTAAGAAGGAAGAAAGAATAATGAAGGAGGAAGAGAGATGGTAGAACGAAGAAAGAAAAAGGAATAAGGAAGAAGAAAGAAAAAAGAAGAAAGAATAAAAAGAAGAACAAGAACAAGAAGAAAAAGAAGGAGAAAGAGAATGAAAAGGAGGAATAGTAGAACGAGAACGAGGAGTATGAGAAGGAGAAGGAGAAGGGGAATTAGATGGAGAAGAGGGAGAAGAAGAAGAACGAGAGAAAGAGGAAGAGGAAGAAGAAGAAAAGGAAGAAGAGGAAGAAGAAGAAGAACAAGAAGTAGAAAAAGATGAAGAGGAAGAAGAAGAAGAAGAAGACAAAGAAGAACAAGAAGAAAAAGAAAAAGAAAAAGTAGAAGAAGAAGGAGAAGAAGAAGAAGGTGATGATGAAGAAGATGAAGAAGATGATGAAGAAGAAGAAGAAGAAGAAGTAGAAGAAGGAAAAGGAGAAGAAGAAGAAGAAGAAGAAGGAGAAGTAGAAGAAGAAGAAGAAGGAGAATAAGAAGAAGAAGATGAAGGAGAAGAAGAAGAAGGAGAAGGAGGAGGAGGAGAAGAAGAAGAAGAATAAGAAGAAGAAGAAGAAGGAGGAGGAGAAGAAGAAGAAGCAGTAGAAGAAGAAGGAGAAGAAGAAGAAGAAGAAGGAGTAGAAGAAGGAGAAGAAGAAGAAATGAGAAAAGAAGTGAAAGAGGAAGAAGAAGAAGGAGGAGGAGGAGGAGGAGGAGAAGAAGAAGAAGAAAAAGAAGTGAAAGGAGAAGGAGAGGAAAAAGAAGAAGAAGAACAAAAAGAAGACGAAAAAGAGGAGGACGAAGAAGAAGAAGAAGAAGTGTAAGAAGAAGAAGAAGAAAAAGAAGTGGAAGTAGAAGAAGAAGAAGAAGAGGAAGAAGAAGAAGAAGAAGAAGAAGAAGGGGGAGAAGAAGTAGATGAAGAAGAAGAAGAAGAAGAAGAAGAACAAGAAGAAGAAAAGAAAGAACAAAAAAAGGAAAAAAAGAAGAAGATAATGACGAAGAACAAGAAAAAAAAGTAGATTAAGAAGAAGAAGAAGAAGAAGAAGAAGTAGTAGTAGTAGTAGTAGTACAAAAAGAAGAAGAAGAGGAAGAAGAAGAAGAAGAAGATGAGGAAGAAGAAGAAGAAGAAAAAGAAGAAGGAAGAGGAGGAGGAAGAGAAGAAGAAGAAGAAGAAGTAGTAGTAGTAGAAGAAGAAGAAGATGATGATGATGATGATGAAGAAGATGAAGAAGAAGAAGAAGAAGAAGAGGAAGAAGAAGAAGAAGAAGAGGAAGAAGAAGAAGAAGAAGAAGAAGAAGGAAGAAGGAAGAAGAAGAAGAAGAAGAATAAGAGGAAGAAGAAGAAGAAGAAGAAGAGGAAGAAAAAGAAGAAGAAGAAGAAGAAGAGGAAGTAGAAGAAGAAGAAGAACAAAAAGTAGATTAGGAAGAAGAGCAGGAAAAAGAAGAAGATGAGCAAAAAGTAGAAGAAGAATAGGAAGAAGACGTCAAAGAAGAAACAGAAGAGGAAGAAGAAGAAGAAGAAGAAGAAGAAGAGGAGGAGTAAGAAGCAAAAGAAGTAGAAGAAGAGAATTGACAAGAAGAAGTGGAAGAAAAAAATGGAAGGAGAGAAAGAAGAAGAGGGAGAAAAAGAATTAGAGGATGAAGAAGAAGAAGAAATTAAAGAGGAGGATTAAGAAGGAGGAGAACAAGGGGATGAAGAAGTGGAAGAAGAAGAAGAGGAAGAAGAAGGAGAAGAAGAAGAAGTGGAGGAAGAAGAAGATGATGAAAAGGAGGAAGAAGATGAAATAGAACAAGAAGGAGAAGAAGTGGAGGAAAACAAAGAAGAAGAACTGGGAGAAGAAGAGGAGGGGGAGGAGGAAGAAGAAGAAGAAGAAGAAGAAGAAGAACAAAAAGAAGAAAAAGAGGAAGAATAAAAGGAAGAAGAAGAAGAAGAAGATGCAGAAGAAGAAGAAGAAGAAGAAGAAAAAGAAGAAGAAGAAGAAGAAGAAGCTAAAGAAAAGGAACAAGAAGAATAAGAAGACGAACATGAAGAAGCAGAAGTAGAGGAAGAAGAAGAAGAAGAAGAATAAGAAGAAGAAGAAGAAGAACAAAAAGAAGAAGAAGAAGAAGAATAGAAAGAAGAGGAAGAAGAAGAAGAAGAAAATGACGAAAAAGGAGAAGTGGAAGAAGAAGAAGAAGATGAAGTAGTAGAAGAAGAAGAGGAGGAAGAAGAAGAAGAAGAAGAAGAAGAAGAGAAAGAAGAGGAAGAAGAAGATGAAGAAGGAGAGGAGGAAGAGGAAGAAACGAATGAAGAAGAAGAAGAAAAAGAACAATAGGAAAAGATGAAGAAAAAGAACAATAAGAGGAGGAGGAAGAAGAAGAAGAATAAAAAGAATAAGAATAAGAAAAGGAAGAAGAAGAAGAAGAAGAACAATTAAAAGTTGATGAAGAAGAAGGAGAGGAGGAAGAAGAAGAAGAAGAAGAAGAAGAGGAAGAAGTGGACGACGAAGAAGAAGAAGAAGAAGAAGTAGAAGAAGAAGAAGAAGAAGAAGAAGAGGTAGAAGAAGGCGAGGAAGAAGACGAAGAGGAGGAAGAAGACGACAAAGAAGAAACAGAAGAAGAAGAAATAGAGGAAGAAGAAGAAGAAGAATAAGAAGATGAGAAGAAGAAGAAAAAGAACAAAAAATGGAAGAAGTAGTCGAAAAAGTAGAAGAAAAAGAAGATGATGATGAGGAAGAAGATGAAGACGAAGATGTAAAAGAAGAAGAAACAGAAGAAGAAGTAGAAGAAGAAGAAGAAAAAGAAGAATAAGAAGTGGAAGAAAAGAAAGATGAAAAAAAAAGAGAAAGAAGAAAAAGACGAAGAATAGAAAGAAGATGAGAAAGAATAGAACAAAGGGGAAGAAGATGAGGAAGAACGAGATGAAGAAGAGGAAGAAGAAGAAGAAGAAGAAGAATTGGAATAATAGGAGGAAGAAGATGAAGAAGTGCATGAGGAAGAATATCAAGAAGAGAAAGAAGGAGAGGTAGAAGAAGAAAGGGAAGGAGAGGAAGAAGAAGAAGAACAAGAGGAAGATGAGGAAGTAGAGATAGGAGAAGATGAGGAAGAAGGAGAAGAAGAAGAGGAAGAAGAAGAACAAGAAGAAGATGTAAAAGAAGAAGGGCAAGAAGATGGAGAAGAGAAAGAAGAAGAAGAAGAGGACGAAGAAAAAGAAGAAGAAGGTGAAAAGGAAGAAGAGGAAGATGAAGAGGAAGAAGAATAAGAGTAAGAGGAGGAGGAAATAGAAGAAGAAGAAGAAGAAGAAGAAGAAGAAGGAGAAGAATTAGAAGAAAAAGAAGTAAAAGAAAAAGAAGAAGTGAAGAATAAGAAGAGGAAGAAGAACAATTAGAAGAAGAAGATGAAGAAGAAGAGTAGAAGAAGAAGTGGAAGAAGCAGAAGAAATAGAAGAAGAGGAGGAAGGAGAAGAAGAAGTGGAAGAAAAAAGTGGAAGGGAGGAAGAAGAAGAGGGAGAAGAAGCACAAGAGGATGAAGAAGAAGAAGAAGAAGAAGTTGAAGAGGAAGAAGAAGAAGAAGAAGGAGAAGAACAAGAGGATGAAGAAGTGGAAGAAGAAGAAGAAGGAGAAGAAGGAGAAGAAGAAGTAATGGAAGAAGAAGAAGATGAAGTAGAAGAAGATGGAGTGGAAGTAGAAGAAGAAGTGGAAGATGAAGAAGAAGAGGGACAAGTGGAGGGGGAGGAAGAAGAGGAAAAAGAATAAGAAAAAGAAGAAGAAGAAGAAGATGATGATGAAGAAGAAGAAGAAGAAGAAAAAGAAGAAGACGAGGAGGAGAAGGAAGAAGAAGCAAAACAAGAGGAAGGAGTAGAATAAGAAGAAGAAAAGAAAAAATGAAGAAGTTGTTGAAGAAGAACAAGGAAAAGAAGAAGTAGTAGTAGTACTAGAAGAAGAAGAAGAAGAAGAAGTAGTGGTAGAAGAAAAGGAAGAAGAAGAAGGAGAAGAAGAGTAACAAGAAGAAGAAGAAGAATAGTGAAATAATGAAGAATAAGATTAAGAAGTGGAAGAAGAGGTAGAAAAAGAAGAAGAAGAAGAAGAAAAAGAAGCAGTAGAAGAAGAATAAGAAGTGGAAGAAGTAGAAGAAGATACGGAAGAAGAAGAAGAAGAATTGGAAGCAAAAGTAAGAGAAGAATAAGAAGATGGTGAAGAAGAGGAAGAAAAGAAGAAGAAGAAATAGAGAAAGAAGAAAAAAAAGAATAGGAAGATGATGAGGACAAATAGAAAGAAGAGGAAGAAGAAGATGGGAAAGAAGGAGAAGAAGAAGAGGAAGAAGAAGTAGAAGAAGAAGTGAAACGAGAGAAAGAAGATGATGAAGAAGTGAAATAAGTGGTAGAGGTGGAACAGGAAGAAGGAGTGGAAGAGACAGTGGTGGAAGGAGAAGAAGAAGAAGAACAAGAGAAAGATGAGGAAGAAGAGAAAGTATAGAAAGAAGAAAATGAGGAAGCGAAAGAATAAGAGGATGAATAAGAAGAAGTAGAAGTAGAGGAAGAAGAAGAAGTAGAAAAAGCAGAAGAAGAAGAACATGAGGAAGAAGGGGAAGAAGAAGACGAAGAAGAAGATAAGGAAGAAGGGGAAGAAGTGGAAGAAGAAAATGAAGAACAAGTGGAAAAAGAGGAACAAGATGAAGAAGAGGAAGAAGAAGAAGAGGAAGAAGAGGAAGAAGAAGATGAAGAAGAAGGAGAGGTGTAAGAAAAAGGAGAAAAGGAAGAAGAAGAAGAAGAAGAAGAAGAAGATGATGAAGAACAAGAAGAAGATCCAAAAGAAGAAGAAGAACAATAAAAAGAATAATAAGTAGAAGAGAAAGAAGAAGAAGAAGAAGAACAGCAATTAAAAGATGATGATGAAGAAGAAGGAGAGGAAGAAGAAGAAGAAGAAGATGATGATGAAGTAGAAGAAGAACACGAAGAAGAAGAACAAGAAGAAGAGGAAGAAGAAGTAGAAGAAGAAGGACAAGAAGAAGAAAAAGGGGAGGAGGAGGAAGAAGAAGAACAAGAAAAGGAAAAAGAAGTAAAAGAAGAGGAAGAAGTAGAAGAAGAAGAAGAAGTAGAAGAAGAAGTAGAAGAAGTAGAAGAAAAAGAAGAAGAAGAAGGAGAAAAAGATGAAGAAGAAGAAGATAAAGAAGAAGAAAAAGAAGAGAAAGAAAAAGAAGAAGAAGATCAAGAAGAAGAAGAAGAGATAGGAGAAGAATAAGAAGAAGAATAAGAAGAAGAAGAAGAAGAGATAGGAGAAGAATAAGAAGAAGAATAAGAAGAAGAAGAAGAGGTGGGAGAAGAAGAAGTAGAAAAAGGAAAAGATGAAGACGAACAAGACAGGGGGAAGGTGACGAAGAATAGGAAGAAGAAGAACATGATGATTTGGAAGGAGAAGAAGAAGAGAAAGAAGTAGAAGAAGAAGAAGTGGAACAAGAAGAGGAAGAGGACGAAGAAGAGGAAGAAGAGCAAGTAGAAGAGGAAGAAGAACGAGAGGAGCAAGAAGAAGAAGAAGAGGAAGAAGAAGAAGAAGAAGAAGAAGAAGAAGGAGGAGAAGAATATGAAGAAGATGAAGAAAAAGGAGAAGAAGAAGACAAAGAAGAAGAAGAGGAAGAAGAAGAAGAAGGAGAAGAAGAAGAGGGAGAAGAAGAAGAAGAAAAAGAGGAAGAAGAAGAAGGAGAATAAAAAGAAAAAAAGTAATAAGAAGTAAAAGAAGAAGAAGTAGAAGAAGAAAAAGAAGAAGAAGAAGAAAAGGAAGAAGGTGAAGACGAAGAAGAGGAAGAAGAAGAAGTAGAGGTGGAAGAAGTAGAAGAAGGCGAACAAGAATAATTAGAAGAAGTAGAAGAAGAAAAGGATGATGATGAAAAAGAAGAATAAGAAGAAGGAGAAGAAGAAGAAGAAGAAGATGGAGATGAAGAAGACAAAGAAAAATAATAATAATAATAATAATAATAATAATAATAATAATAAGAAGAGGGAGAGGAATAAGAGGAAAAAGAAGAAGAAGAAGAGGAAGAATAAGAAGTGGAAGAAGAAGAAGAAGATGAACTTGAAGAATTGGTAGAAGTAGAAGAAGAAGATGAAGAATATGTGGTGGAAGAAGAAGAAGAAGAAGAGGAAGAAGCAGAAGAAGAGAAAGAAGAAGGAGAAGGAAAAGAGGTAAAAGATGGGGAAGAAGAAGAACAAGAAGATAAGAAAGATGAGGTAGAAGAGGAAGAATAAGAAGAAGAGGTGGAAGAAGGAGAGGTAGAATAAGAAGAAGAAAAGAAGAAGAAGAGGGAGAAGTGGAAGAAGAAGAGGGATAAGAAGAAGTGGAATAAGTGAAAGAAGAAGAGGAAGAAGAAGGAGAAAAAGAAGAAGAAGAAGAAGAAGAAGAAGAAAAAGAAGTAGAGAGGAAGAAGAAGAAGAAGAAGAAGAGGAAGAAGGATGGGAACAAGAGGAACAAGAGGAAGATGATGAAGAGGAAATATGAATAGGAGAAGAAGATGAAGAAAAAAAAGAAGTAAAAGAAGAGGAAGAAGAACAAGAAGAAGAAGAAGAAGATGAATAAGAAGAAGAAGTAGAAGAAGAAGTAGAAGAAGTAGGGGAAGAATAAGAAGAAGAAGAAGGGGAAGAAGATTAAGAGGAGGAAGAAGAAGAAGAAAAGGAAGAAGATTAACATGAGGGAGAAGAAGAAGAACAAGCAAAAAAGTAGAAGAAGTAGTAGTAGTAGTAGAACAAGAAGAGTAACAATAAGAAGAAGAAGTAGTAGAAGAAGAAGAAGAAGAAGACAAAGAAGATAAAGAAGTAGAAGAATAAGTAGAGGAAGGAGAAGAAGTAGAAGAAGAGAAGAAGAAGAAGAAGAAGAAGAAGAAGAAGAAGAAGTAGAAGAAGAAGAAGATGATGAAGAAGGAGAAGAAGAAGAAGATGATGATGATGAAGAAGATGAAAAAGAAGAAGAAGAAGTAGAGTAAGAAGAAGAAGAAGCTGAAGAAGGGGAAGAAGAAGAATAAGAAGAGGTATAAGAAGAAGAAGAATATGAGGCAAAAGAAGAAATAGAAAAAGGAAAAGATCAAGAAGAACAAGAATAAGAGGAATATGATGAAGAATAGGAAGAACAAGAAGAAGATGATGAGGAAGAAGGAAAAGAAGAAGAGGATGAAGTAGAAGAAGATGAAGAAGTGGAACAAGAAGTAGAAGAGAATGAAGAAGAGGAGGAAGAAGAAGAAGATGATGATGACGAAGGGGAAGAAGAAGAAGATGATGAAGAAGAAGAAGAATAGGACGATGAAAAAGAAGAAGAGAAAGAAGATGAAAAGGCAGAAGAAGAAGCAGAAGAAGAGGAAGAATTAGAAGATAAGAAGAGGAACGAGAAGATGAAGAAAATGAAGAAGAAGAAGTAGAAGATGAAGAAGAAGAACAAAAAAAGAATGAAGAGGATGAAGAAGAAGAATAAGAAGAAAAGTAAAAGAAACAGAAGAAGAAGAAGAAGAAGAAGATAAATTAGAAAAAGGGGAAGTGGAAGAACAAGTAGAAGAAGTAGTAGAAGAAGAAGAAGAAGAAAAAGAAATAATAGTAGAAGAAGTAGAACAAGAATAATAATAATAATAATAATAAAAAGATAAAGAAGGAGGAGTAGGAGCAGGAGGAGAAGAGGAAGCAGAAGAAGAAGAAGAAGAGGAGGAAGAAAAGGAAGAAGAAGAATAAGAAGAGGAACAAGATGAAGAAGAACAAGAGGTGGAAGAAGTAGAAGTAGAAAAAGGAAAAGCTAAAGAAGAACAAGAACAAGGGAAAATGATGAAGAATAGGAAGAAGAAGAAGATAATGATGAGGAAGAAGGAGAAGAAGAAGAGGAAGAAGTAGTAGAAGAAGAAGAAGTGGAATAAGAAGAGGTAGAGGATGAAGAAGACGAAGAAGAAGGAAAAAGGAAGAAGAAGAAGAAGTGGAGGAAGAAGAATGAGGAGAAGAATAAGAAGATGATGAAGAAGAAGAAAAAGAAGAAGACAAAGAAGAAGAAGAAGATGAAGTGGAAGAAGAAGAAGAAGAGGAAGGAGAAGAGAAAAAAAAAGAAGAATAGGGAGACGACGATGTACAAGAAGTGGGACATGTCAAAGAAAGAGCAGAAGAAGAAGAAGAAGAACAAGAGGAATCAAAAGAAAAAGAAGCTAAAGAAGAAGAAAAAGAAGAAGAAGAAGAAGAAGAAGAAGAAGAATAATAATAAGACGAAAAAGAAGTAGAATAAGAAGTAGTAGTAGTAGTAGAAGAAGAAGAAGAAAAGAAGATGCCAGTGATGAAGAAGAGGAAGAAGTGGAAGTAGAAGAGGAAGTAGTAGAAGAAGAAGGCAAAGAAGAAGAATAAGAAGAAGAAGAAGTAGAAGAAGAAGAAAAAGATGAAAAATAAGAAGAAGAAGAGGAAGAAGACAGAAAAATAACAAGTAGAAGAAGAAGAAGAAAAGGGAGAAGAAGAGAAAACAAAAAAAGAAGAAGAACAACAAGTGGAAGAAGAAGGAGAAGGAGAAGAAGAAGAAGAAGAAGAAGAGGAAGAATAAGAAGAAGAAAACAAACAAGAGGAAGAAGAAGAAGTGGAAGAAGAAGAAGAAGAAGATGAAGGTGAAGAATAGGAAGAAGAAGGGGAAGAAGAAAAAGAGTATGAGGACAAGGAAAAAGAAGAAGAAGAAGAGAAAGAAGAAGAAGAAGAAGAAGAAGAAGTAGAAGAAGAGGAAGAGGAAGAACAAGAAGACGAGAAAGATTAGGTGGAAGAGGAAGAAGAAAAAGAAGAAGATGAGGAAGAAGTGGAAGAGGAAGAGGAAGAAGAAAAAGAAGAAGAGGTGGAAGAAGGAGAGGCAGAAGAAGAAGAAGAAGAAGAGGAAGATATGGAAGAAGAAGAAGAGGGAGAAGAAGAAAAGAAAGAACAGAAAGAAGAAGAGGAGGAAGAAGAAGAATAAAAAGAAGAAGAAGAAGAAGAAGAAAAAGAAGAGATAGATAGGAAGAAGGAGAAGAAGAAGAGGAAAAAGGATGGGAACTGAAGGAACAGGAGGAAGAACATGAAGAAGAAAAAGAAAAAGGAGAAGAAGAAGAAGAAAAAGAAGAAAATGAAGAGGACGAAGAACAAGAAGAAGAATTAGAAGAAGAAGAAGAATAAGAAGTAGAAGAAGAAAAAGGGAAAGAAGAAGAAGAAGAAGAAGAAGAAGAAGGGGAAAAAGATTAAGGAGAGGAAGAAGAAGAAGAGGAAGAAGATGAAGAGGAAGAAGATTATCATGAGGGAAAAGAAGGAGAAGAAGGAGGAAATGAAAAAGAAGTAGAAGTAGAAGAAGAAGAAGAAGAAAAAGAAGAAGTTGATGATGAAGATGAAGGGGAAGACGAAGAGGAGGAAGAAGAGGAAGAAGAAAAAGAAGAAGAGGAAGAAGATGAAGAGGAAGAATAAAAAAAGTAGAAGAGGAATAAGAAGAAGATAAGTAGAGGAATGAGAGGATGAAGAAGATGAAGAAGGAGAAGTACAAGAAGAAGGGGAAGAAGAAAATAAATGAAGAGGAAGAAGAAGAAGAATAAGAAGAACTAGAAGATGTTGAAGAAGAAGAAGAAGAGGAAGAAGAAGATGAAGTAGAAGTAGAAGAAGAAGAAGAAGAAGAAGCAGAAGAAGAAGAAGAAGAAGAAGAAGAGAAGAAGAGGGTTAAGGAGAAGAAAATAAATTAGAAAAAGAAGTAGATGAACAAGTAAAAGAACTAGAAGTAGAAGAAGAAGAAGAAAAAGAAGATGAAAAAGAAGAAGAAAAAGAAGAGGTAGAAGAAGATGAAGAAGAAGAAGTAGAACATAAACAATAATAATAATAATAAGTAGAAGAAGAAGAAGAAGAAGGAGAAGAAGAAAAAGAAGGAGGAGGAGTTGGAGGAGGAGGAGGAGGAGCAGAAGAAGAAGAAGAAAAAGAAGAAGAAGAGGTAGAAGAAGAAGAAGAAGATGAAGATGAAGAAGATTAAAAAGTAGAAGTAGAAGAAGAAGAAAAAGAAGAAGAAGAAGACGAAAAAGAAGAAGAAGAAGAAGAAGAAGAAGAAAAAGTTGAGAAAGTAGGAGTAGAGGAAGAAGAAGAAGAAGAAGAAGAAGATGATGATGATGAAGAAGCAGAAGAAGAAGTAGAAGAAGAAGAAGAAGAAGAAGAGGTAGAAGAAGAAGAAGAAGAAGAAGAAGAAGAATAAGAATATGATGAAGAAGATGAAAAAGTTGAAGAAGTAGAAGAAACTATGGATTGGGGATTAGGGATTTTGGAGGTAAGGAATAGGGATTAGTGATTCGACATTAAGGCTTAGGCAATGGGGATTATGTATTAGGGCTTACGGAATAGGAATTAAGGATTTGAGATTAACATGTAAGGAATGGAGATTAGCGATTACAGATTCTGAGATTAGGGATTAAGGATTAGGAATAATGGATTAGAGATTAAGGGACTAAGACTTAAGGACTAGAGAAAGGCAATTTGGCATTAAGCATTAAGGATTAAAGACTAAGGATTAGGGATTGGATTTTTGTCCTAAAGATTAAGGATTATTGATTAGATGTTAATTATTAGGGATAAGGGATCAGGGAAGAAGAAGCAGAAGAAGAAGAAGCAGAAGAAGAAGAAGAAGAAAAAAGAATAAGAAGAGAAAGAAGAAGAAGAAGAAGAAGAAGTAGACAAAGAGGAAGTAGAAGAAGAAGAAGAGGAAGGAAAAAGAAGTAGAAGAAGAAGTAGAAGAAGAAGAAGAGGAAGATGAAGTAGAAGAGCAAGAAGTGGAAGAAGAGGAAGAAAAAGAAGAAGAAGAAGAAGGAGAAGAAGAAGAAGAAAAAGAAAAGAAGAAAAAGAAGAAGAAGAAGCAGAGAAGAAGAAGAGGAAGAGGTAGTAGATGGATGAGCGAAAGAGGAGGAAGAAGAAGAAGAAGATGAAGAAAAAGAAGTGTAAGAGGAAGAAGTAGGGGAAGAGTAAGAAGAAGAAGAAGGAAAAGAAGGTGAAGAATGACAAGAAGAAGAAGAAAAAGAAGAAGAAGAAGAAGAAGAGGAAGAAGAAGAAGAACAAGAGGAAGAAGACGAAGAGGAAAATGAAGAGGAAGAAGAAGACAAAAAAGAAGATGATGATGAAGAAGAAAAAGGATAAGAAGAAGAGAAGAAGAAAAACATGAAGAAGTAGTAGTAGAAGAAGAAGAAGAAAAAGATGAAGAAATAAAAGAAGAAGAAGAAGAAGGAAAAAGAGTAAGAAGAAGGAGAAGAAGATGACGAATGAGAAGAAGAAGAAAGATAAAGTAGAAGAAAAGGAAAAAAGAAGAAGAAGAGGAAGAAGTAAAAGAAGAAGAAGAAGAAGAAGAAGAAGAATAAGAAGAAGATGAAGAGGAATGGGAGGAAGAAGTAGAAGAAGAGGAAGAAGAAGAAGAAGATGATGATGAAGAAGAAAGAGAAAAGTAAGAAGAAGAAGAAGGAGAAGATGAAGAAATAGAAGAAGAAGAAGAAGAAGAAGAAGAAGAAGGCAAAGAAGAAATGGAAGAAGAGGAGGAAGATGAAAAGGAAGAAGAAGAAAACGAAGAAGTAGAAGAATACGAAGAAGAGAAGAAGAAAAAGATGAAGAAGATGAAGAAGTAGGAGAAATAGAAGAAGAAGAAGAAGGAGAAGAAGATGGAGAAGAAGAAGAAGAAGAAATAGAAGGCAAAGAAGAGGAAGAAGAAGGAGAAGAATAAGAGGAAGAAGAAGAAGAAGCAAAAGAACACGAAGAAGAAGAGAAGGAAGAAGAAGAGGTAGAAGAAGAAGAATAATAAGAATAAGAAGAAGAAAAAGAAGGAGAGGAAGAAGAAGATGAAGAAGAATAAAATGAAGACGAATAATAATAAGTAGAAGAAGAGATTAATGATTAGGGATTATAGATTAAGAATTAAGAATTAATAGATTAATTATTAAGAATTATGGGTTTTGAGATTAGGGATTTAGGAATAGGGATCAGAGAATCAAGATTACAAGTTAAGGATTGGAGATTAGAGATTAATGATTAAGTGATCGAGATTAGAATTAGAGACTAAGGATTAATGTTTAACAATTAGGGGTTAGTGATTAAGGATTAAGATTTTGGGTTTTGGGATTAGAGATTATGGATTAGAGATTGTGAATTATAGATTAGGGATTAGGGATTAAGGATTAAGTATTAGAGATTAAAGTTTTGGGATTAGAGATTAAGGATTTAGAATTAAGTAGAAGGTAGAAGAAAGAAGAAAAAGAAGGAAGAAAGAACAAAGAAGAAATAAGAATAAGAAGAAGTAAGAAACAAGAAGTAAGAAGGAAGAAGGAAGGTAAAAGAAGAAGAGGAAGAATAATGAAGAACAAAGAAGAAAGAAGCATGAAGGAAGGAGGAAGAAGGAAGGAAGAAGGAAGAAGGAAGAAGAATGAAGAAAGTAGAAAGAAGAAAGAAGAAAGAAGAAAGAAGGAAGAAAAAGAAGAGAAGAAGAAGGAGAAGGAAAAGGAGCAGGAAGACAAGGTGAAGCATTAGGAGATGGAGAAGGAGAAGGAGAAAGGAAGGAGAAGTTGAAGGAGATGGAGATAAAGAAGGACAAGTAGAAGGAGTAGGAGAAGGAGAAGGGGAAAGACTAAGAGAAGGAGAAGAAGAAGAAAAAGGAGCATGAGAAGAAGATGATGATGAAGAAGAAGAAGAAGAACAAGAAGTTGAAGATGAAAAAGAAGAAGAAGAAGAAGGGGAAGAAATGTAGGAAGAAGAACATGAAAGGAAGAAGAAGAAGATGAAAAAGTAGAAGAGGAAGAAGAAGAGGAGGAAGAAGAAGTTGAAGAAGAAGAAGAAAATCAAGAAGAAGAACAAGAAGAATAAGAAGAATAAGAAGACAAAAAAATGGAAGAAGAAAATGAAGAGGAAGAGTATGATGAGGAAGAGGAGAGAAGAAGAAGAAGAAATTAAGAAAGAAGAAGAGGAAGAAGGGGAAGAAGAAAAAGAAAAAGAAAAGAAAGAAGAAGTGAAAGAAGAAGAAGATGATGATGATGAAGAGATGGATTAAGAATTAGGGATTAAGGGTTAGGGATTAGAGATTAAGGAGGGAGGGATTTGGGATTAGGTGTTAGTGATTAAGTATTAAGAACTGGGGATACGGATTAACAACTATGTATTTGAGCATAAAAATTAAGGATTAGGGATTAAAGAGTAGGGATTAAGGAAAAGCAATATAGATTAAGGAATAAGGATTAGGAATTAGAGATTTAGGATGAAGGGATTAATAATTAAGGATTAAGGATTTAGAATTAAGGGTTTAATTACTAAGAATTTTAGATTAGGGATTTAGGATTATGGATTATTGATTAGGGAATAGAGTTTAGAGATTAAGGATTAGAGATTAGTGATTAAGGATTTAGGATTCAAGATTAAGGAATAGAGACTAAGGATTATGGATTAGAGAATAAATGATTATAATTAGGATTAAGGATTAGGGATTAAAGACTAGATATTAAAGATTAAGGATTTAGGATTAAGGATGAGGGATTAGGGAATAAAAATTAAGGATTAAGAATTAGAGATTAGAGATCGAGATTAGGAATTACGGGTTAAAGATTATCATTAACGATGGATTAGTGATTAGGGATTAGGGATTTAGTAGTTGGGATTAAGTATTAGAGATTATAGTTTAGGGATTAGAGATTAGGGATTAGAGGTTGGGGATTAAAGACTAGAAATTAGATTTTAGGGATGAATTAGAGATTAAGGAATGAGGATTAGGGAGAACAAAGAAGGAAGAAGAAGAAGAAGAAGAAAGAAGAAAGATGAAATAATAATAAGAAGAAGAAGGAAGAAGAAAGAAGAAAGAAGGAAAAAGAAGAAGAAGAGGAAGAGGAAGAGAAAGACTAAAGAAGAAAGAAGAAGGAAGAAGGATGAAGGAAGAAGGAAGAAGGAAGAAGAAAGAAGAAAGAAGAAAGTAGAAAGAAGAAAGAAGAAAGAAGGAAGAAGAAGAAGAAGAAGAAGAAGAAGAAGAAAGAGAAGGAAAAAGAGAATGATGACAAGGAGAAGGAGGAGGACAAGGAGAAGGAGAAGGGAAGAAGAAGGTTAAGGAAATGGAGAAAAATAAGGAGAAGGTGGAGTAAACGAAGAAGGAGAAGGAGAAAAAGAAAGAGAAAGACAAAGAGAAGGAGATGAAAAAGAAGGAGAAGGAGAAGAAGAAGGAGAAGACAAAGAAGAAGAAGAAGAGGAAGAAGAAGTAAAAGAAGAAGAAGAAGAAGAAGAAGAACCAGAAGAAGAAGAAGAAGAGGAAGAAGAACCAAAAGAAGAAGAAGAAGAGGAAGAAGAAGAATAAGAAAAGAAGAAAATGGAGAAGAAGAAGATGATGGGGAAGAAGAAGAGGTGGAAGAAGAAGTAGTAACAGAAGATGAAGAAGAAGAAAAATAAGAAGAAGGAGATGGAGCAGGAAAAAGAGAAAGACAAAGAGAAAGAGATGAAAAAGAAGGAGAAGGGGAAGAAGAGAAGAAGAAGAAGAAGAAGAAGAAGATGGAAAAGAAAAATTAAAAGGAGAAGAAGAGGAAGAAGAAGAAGAAGAAGAAAAAGAAGAAGAAGAAGAAGAAAGATAAGGAGAAGAAGAAGTAAAAGAAGAAAAAGTGGAGAAGAAGAACAAGAGCAGAAGAAGATGGAGAATAAGAAGAAGAAGAGCAAAAAGAAGAAGAGGAAGAAGAAGAAGAAGAGGGAGAAGAAGAAGATAAAGAAGAAGAAGAAGAAGAAGAAGAAGAAGGAGAAGAAGAAGAAAGAATAGAAAAGGAAGAAGCAAAAGAAGAAGAATAGGAAGCAGAAGA
>JAIUJO010002997.1:22500-42500 GCA_023846275.1 Vanilla planifolia
GAGAAGGAGAAGGAGAAGGAGGAGTAGGAGACAGAGAAGGAGAAGCAAAGAGGGAATGAGAAAGAGAAAGGTAAGGAGAAGGAGAAGGCAGAGAATAAGGAGAAGGCGAAGAAGAATAAAAAGAAGAAGAAGAAGAAGAAGAAGAAGAAGAAGAAGAAGAAGAAAAAGAAACTGAAGGAGAAAGGAGAAGAAGAAGAAGAAAAGAAGAAGAGGTTGAACAAGAGGAGGAAGAAGAGGAAGAACATGAGGAAGAAGAAGAGGAAGAAGAAAAACAATAAAAGAAGAAGGAGAAGAAGAAGAGGAAGAGGAAGATGAAGAAGAAGAAAAGAAAAAAAAGAAGAAAAAGAATAAATGGAAGAAGAAGAAGAAGAAGATGAAGAAGTGGAAGAAGAAGATGAAGACATTGAAGAAGAAGAAAAGAAAGATGAAGATTATGAAGAAGAGGAAGAAGAAGAAGAAAATGAGGTAGAAGAAGAAGAAGAAGAGGATGGAGAAGAAGAATAAGAAGAGGATGAAGAAATGGATTAGAGATTAGGAATTAAGGATGAAGGAGGGAGGGATTAAGGATTATGGATTATGGATCTAGGAGGGAAAGATTAGGGATAAGAGTGGTATTTGGGTTTTGTGATTAGGGATTAGGGTGGGAGGGATTAGGTATTAGGCATTAGGGATTAGGGATTAGGGATTATGGATTATTGATTAGTAATTAGGGATTAGGGTTTAAGGAATAAGGATTATGGAATCAGGAGTAGGTATTAGAGAATAAGTAAAGGGATTAAGGATTTAGGACTATGGATTAGAGATAAAGAGATTAAGGATTAGGGATTAGGGATTAAGGGATTAATTTTTAAAGATTAGGGATTACAGATGAAAAAATAGGGTTTAGGGATTAGTGATTAAAGATTAGTGATTAGGGATTCAGGATTAAGGATTAGGTATTAGAGATTAAGGATTAAAGATTAAGAGATTTGGATTAGGATTAAGGATAAGTGATTAGGGATTAGGGATTAGTAATTAAGGATTAGGAATTAAGGAATAAGGATTAAAGATTAGAGAATAAGGATTATAGATTATAGATTATAGATTAAGGATTAAGAATTAAGTATTAGGGATTAAGGTTTAGAGATTAGGGAATAGAGATTAGGGATTAAGAATTGGAGATTAGGGATTTAGAATTAAGGATGGATTAGGGATTAAGGGTTAACGATTAGGGATTAAGGATTTGGGATTAGGGAATAAGGAGAAGGATGAATTAACAAGGACGGAGGAAGAAGAACAAGGAAGAAAGAAGAAAGATGAAGGAAGAAAGAAGTCAGAAAGAAGAAGAAGAAAAGGGGAAAGATGAAGAAGAAAAAGAAGAAGAAGAAAGAGAAAAGGAAAAAGAAGAGGAAGATTAAAGAAAAAGAAGAAAGAGAAAGGAAGAAAAAAGGAAGAAGGAAGACGAAAGGTGGAAGGAAGAAGCATGAAAGAAGAAGAAAGAAGAAAGAAGAAATAAGAAAGAAGAAATAAGAAATAAGAAAGAAGAAAGAAGAAAGAAGAATGAAGAAGAAAAAGAAGAAGAAGAAGAAGCAGAAGGAGAAGGGAGAGGACATGGAGAAGGAGGAGAAGGAAGGAGAATGAGAAGGAGAAGGAAAAGGAGAAGGAGATGGAGAAGGAGATGGTAAAGGAGAAGGAAAAGGAGAAGGAGAAGGTGAAATATAAGGAGAAGAAGAAGGAGAAGAAGAAGAAGTGGAAGTAGAAGAACAAGAAGGAAAAGAAGTAGAAGTAGAATAAGAAGGAGAAGAAGAAGAAAACAAAGAAGAAGAGGAAGAAGAAAAACAAGAAAAGAAGATAGAAAAAAAAAGAAGAGCAAGGGGAACAAGAAGAAGAGGAAGAAGAAGAAGTAGTAAAAGAAGAAAAAGAAGAAGAAGAGGAAGAAGAAGAAGTAGGAGAAGAGGAACATAAAAAGGAAGAGGAAGAGGAAGAAGAAGAAGAAGTTGAAGAAGAAAAATAAGAAGAAGAGGAGGAAGAAGAAGAACAAGAAGATGAAGTGGAAAATGAAGAAGAAGAAGTAGAAGACGATGAGGAGAAAGAAGAAGAAAAAGAATAGGTAGAAGACAAAGAAGAAGAAGAAGAGGAAGAAGAATAGGAAGAAGAAGAAGAAGAAAAAAAAGAATAAGAAGAAGAGATGAATTAGGGATTAGGAGTTGGAGGTTAAAGATAAAGGAGGAAGGGATTAGGGATTATGTGTTAGAGACTAAGGATTATGGATTAAGGATTAGAGATTTGGGATTAAGGATTTGCAATTAGCAATTAGGGATTTGGGTTTACGAATTAAGAATTAGGGATTAAAGTGCAGAGATTAAGAAATAAGTAATAGAGACTAGAGATTAAGGATTAAGAATTAGGATTTAGGGATGAAGGGATCAATTTTTAAGGATTAGGGATGAAGGATTAAGGGATCAATTATTGAGAGTTACAAATTAGGGATTTAGGAATAAGGATTAGGGATTAAAGAATAGGTATTAAGGATTAAGGATTAGAGATTAGTGATTAAGGATTAAAGATTCAAGGTTAGGGATTAGAATTAAGGATTAAGGATTAAAGATTAGTGATTAGGGAGGGATGGATTAGAAATTACAAATTTAAGGTAAAGAAATTAGAGAGGGAGAGATTAAGGAGTAGGGATTAGGGAATAAGGATTAAGGATTGCAAAGAAGAAGGAGAAGAAGAAGAAGAAGAAGAAGAAGAGAAAGAAGAAGAGGAACAACAACAACAAAAAGAAGAAGAGAAAGAAGGAGAAGAACAACAACAACAAAAAGAAGAAGAATACGAAGAAGAACAAGAAGATGAAAAAGAAGAAGATGAAGAAGACAAAAAGGAAGAAAAAGAATAAGAAAAAGAAGAAAATGAAGAAGTAGAAGAAGAAGAACAACAAGAACAAGAAGAATAGGAAGATGAAGAAAAAAAGGAACAAGTAGAACAAGAAGAAAAGGGGGAAGAAGAAGAAGAAGAGGAAGGAGAAGAAGAAGAAGAAAAAGAAGAAGAAAAAGAAGATGAAGAGGAAGAAGACGAAGAAGAAGAAGGAGAAGGAGAAGAGTAAGAAGAAGAAGAAAAAGAAGAAGGCGAAGAAGTCAAAGAAGAAGAAGAAGAAGAAGAAGAAGAAGAAGTAGCAGTAGAAGAGGAAGAAGAAAAAGAAGAAAAGAAGATGAAGAGGAAAAAGAAGAAGAAGAAGAAGAAGAAGAAGACAGAGAAGAAGAAGAAAAAGAAGAAGAATAAGAAGATGAGAGGAAGAAAAAGATGAAGATGATGATGAAGAAGAAAAAGAACTAGAAGAAGAAAAAGAAATAAAAGAGGAAGAAGAACAATAAGAAGAAAAAGAAGAAGGAGAGGAGGAAGGAGAAGAAGAAGAAGAAGAAGAACAAGTAGAGTAAGAGGAAGAGGATGAAGAAGAAGAACAAGAAGAAGAAAAAGAAGGGAAAGAAGAAAATAAAGGAGAAGAAGAAGGGGAAGAAGAAGAGAAAGAAGAAAAAGGCAAAGAAGAAGAAGAAGAAGATGATGATGAGGAAGAAGATGAAGAAGATGAATAAGAAGATGATGAAAAAGTAGAAGAAGAAGAAGAAGAAGAAGAAGAAGAAAAAGAGGAAGAAGAAGAAGAAGATGAGAAAGAGGAGGAAGAAGAAGAAGAAGAAGAAGAGGAAGATATGGAAGAAGAGGAGGCAAAAGTAGACGAAGAAGAGAACGAAGAAGATGAAGAGGAGGAAGAAAAAGAAGAAGAGGGGGAATAAGAAGTAAAATAAGAAGAAGAAGACGAGATGGTATAGAGATAAGGGGTTAACGATTAGTGATTAAGGAATGAAGGATTAGGGATTAAGTATCATGAAATTTGAATTAAAGATTAGGGAGGAAGCGATTAAAGATTCGAGATTAAGCCTTTGGGAGTTAGCAAGTCGGGACTAAGGTTGAGGGACTAGGTACTAGGGATTAAGGAATAAGTCATAGAGATTAGGGATTAGCGATTTGGGATTAGGGCTTTGAGTATAAAGATTATGGCTTAGGGATTAGGGATAACAGATGATGGGATTTATGATTAGGAATTAGAGATTAGGTACAAAGAATTAAGAGATTAATTATTAAGGATTAAGGATTGAAGATGAGTGATTTAGGATTAGGGATTAGGGTTTAGTGAAGAAGGATTAGAGATTAGGGATTAGAGATTAGAGATTAGAGATGTAGGATTTAGGATTAGAGATTAGAGATTAAGAATTAGAGATAAAGGTATTAAGATTAGCATTGGAGATTAGGGATTAAGGTTTAAGGATTTTAGATTAGTAATTAAGGATTAAGGATTAAGGATTAGATATTAAGAATTAGGGATTATGAATTATAGATTAGAGATTAAGGATTAGGCATTAGGGATTAGAGTTTAAGAATTAGAGATTAGAGAATAGAGTTTACAGATTAAAGATTAAGGATTGGAGATTAGAGGTGGATTAGCAATTAGAGATTAGGGAGATGGAAGAAGGAAGAAAAAAAAAGAAAGATGGAAGAAGAAGAGGAGTAAGAAGAAGATTGGAAAGAAGAAAAAGAAGAAGAAGATGAAGAAGAGGGAGAATAAAAAATAAAGAAGAAGGAAGATGGAAGAGGGCAGAAGGAAAGAGAAAGAAGGAAGAATGAAGAAAGAAAAAAAAGATTAAAGAAGAAAGAAGAAAGGAAAAAGAAGAATGAAGAAAGAAGGAAGAAGAAGAAGAGGAAGAAGAATAAGGAGTAGGAGAAGGAGAACGAGGTGATGGAGTAGGAGAAAGTGAAGGAGAAAGAGAAGGAGACGGAGAAGGAGCAAGAGTAGGAGAAGGAGAAGAAGAAGGAGGAGACAGACCAAATGAAGGAGAAGGAGAAGGAGTAAAAGAAGAAGAAGAAGAAGAAAAGAAGAAGAAGAAGAAGAGGAAGAAGATGTAGAAGAAGAACACGAAGAAATAGAAGAAGAAGAAGAAGAAGAAGAAGAAGAAAAGGAATAAGAAGAATCAGAAAAGAAGAAGATAGAGAAGAAGAATAATAAGAAGAAGAGGAGGAAGAAGAAGAGGAAGAAAAAGAAGATGAGGAAGAAGAAGAAGAAGTAGAACATGAAGATGAAGAAGAAGAAGAAGACAAAGTTGGAGTGGAAGAAGAAGAAGAAGAAGAGGAAGAAGAAGAAGAAGAGGGGGTGCAAGTGGACGAAAATAAGGAAGAAGAAGAAAATAAGGAAGAAGAAGAAAAAGAGGCAGAAGAAGAGGAAGAAGAGGAAGAAGAAGAAGAGGAAGAAAAAAAAGAAAGAAAAAGAAGAAGAAAAAGAAGAGGAAGAAGAGATGGATTATGGATTAAGGATTAGAGGTTAAAGATTAGGAATTGGGGATTAAGGAGAGAGGGATTTGGGAATACGTATTACACATTAGCAGGGAGGGATTAAGGATTAAAGATTAGGTATCTTGGATTACGGATTAGGGATTAATGAAGGAGTGATTATGGATTAGGCATTAGGGATTAGAGATTAGGATTATGTATTTGAAAGTAGGGATTAATGTTTAGGGATTAAGCATTACTTATTAGGTGGTAGGGATTAGGGAATATGTAAGAAGAATTAAGGATTAAGAATTAGGGATTAATTATTAAGGGATTAATGACTTAGGATTTGAGATTAGTGATTAAGGATTAAAGATTAAGAGATTAATTATTAAGGATTAAAGATTTAGGAATAGGGATTACGGATTAGGGAATAGGGATTATGGATTAGAGATTAGTGAATAAGAATTTTGTATTAAGGATTAGGTATTAGAGATTAGTGATTATGGATTAAAGATTATGGGATTAGTATTAACATCAGGGATTATGTATTCGAGATTAGCGATTAAGGATTACAGATCAGGGATTAAGGATTAGATATTAGGGAAAAAGGATTATGGATTGTAAATTAAGGATTAGGAATAAGGGATTGGCAGAAAGATAGAAGTTGATGAAGAGGAAGAAGAGGTGAAAGAAGAAGAAGAAGAAGAAGAGGAAGAAGAGGAAGGAGAAGAGCAAGAATAAAGAATAAAGAAGAAAGAAGAAGGAAGAAAGAATACGAAACAATGAAAAATGATGAAGGAAGGAAGAACAAAGAAGAAAAAAGAAAGATGAAAGAAGAAAGTAGAAAAAAGAAAGAAGATAGAAGTAGAAGTAATAGAAGAAGAAGAACAAGAAGAAGAAGGAGAAGAAGGAGGAGGACAAGGAGAAGGTGGAGGAGAAGGAGAAGGTGATGGAGAATTAGAAACAAAAGGAGAATTAGAAGAACATGGAGAAGGAGAAGTAGAAGGAAAAAGGAGTACAAGAAGGTGAAAGACAAGAAGAGGGAGAAGGAGAAGAAGAAGAAGAAGAAGGAGGAGGAGGAGGCAGAGAAGAAGTAGAAGAAGAAGAAGAGGAAGAAGAAGAAGAAGAAGAACAAATTGAAGAAGAAGAAGAAGAAGAAGAAGAAGTAAAAGAAAAAGAAGAAGAGGAAGAAGAATTACACAAAAACAAAAAAATGAAGAAAAAGAAGAAGAGGAAGAAGAAGTGGAGGGGGAAGAAATAGAAGAAGAGGAACATGAAGAAGAAGAAGAAGAAGAAGAAAAAGAAGAAGTGGAAGAAAAAGAAGAAGAAGAAGAAGAAGAGGAAGAAGAAGAAGAAGAAATGTAAGATGAGGAGGATGAGGAAGAAGAAGACAAAGAAGATTAGAAAGAAGAAGAAGAAGAAAAAGAAGAAGAGGAAGAAGAAGATGAAGAAGAAGAAGAGGAAGAAGAGATGGATTAAAGATTAAGGATTAGGGGTTAGGGATTAGGAATTATTGATTATAGATTAGGGCTAGGGATTAGGGATAAGGTATTTGGAATCAATGTTTAAGGATTAAGGATTAAGGATAAGAGATTAGGGATTTAAGATTATGGATTATAGATTAAGGATTAAGGTTAGAGATTAGGTATTAAAGATTAGGATTTGTGGATTAGAGATTAGAGATTAAGGATTATGCATTATGGATGGATTAAGAATTAGGGATTAGGGATTAAGGACGGAGGGATTAGGTATTAGGTATTAGGGATTTATGTTAAGGGACTAAGGATTACGGATTAAACGTAGAGATTAGGGAATAAGTAAAAAGGAATTAGGGCTTAAGGAATAAGAATTAGGGACTAGTGTAAAAGCGATTAATGATTAACAATTAAGGAGTAAGGATAAAAGAATTAGTTATTAAAAATTAAGGATTATGGACTTTGAGATTATGATTAGGATTAGGGATTAGATATTAGGAATTTGGGATTCGAGATTAGTCATTAAGGGTTATGGATTAAGGATTAAGGATTAGAGATTAAAGATTAGAGATTATGGATTATAGATTAAGGATTAGGGATTAGCAAAAAAGAGAAGAAGAGAAAGAGGAAGAAGAAGAGGAAGAAGAAGACGAGGTGGAGGAAGAAGTAGAAGAAGAATAAAGAATAAAAAAGAAAGAAGAAAGAAGAAGGAAGAATGAATAAAGAAGAAAGAAGAATGAAGAAGGAAGCAAGAAGGAAGAGGGAAGAAGAAAAGAGAATGATGAAAGAAGAAAGAAGAAATAAGAAAGAAGAAAGAAGTAAAAGAAGAAGAAGAAGAAGAAGAAGAAGGAGAAGAATATGAAGGAGAAGGAGGAGGACAAGGAGGAGGAGGAGGAGAAGGAGAAGGAGATGGAGAAGGAGAAGGAGAAGGAGAAGGATAGGAGTAGGAGAAAGATAGGGAGAAGGAGAAGGAGAAGAAGAAGAAGAAGGAGAAGGAGGAGAGGAAGAAGAAGAAGAAGGAGAAGGAGAAGAAGAAGAAGAAGATGAAGAAGTAGAAATAAAAGAAGAAGAAGAAGGAGAAGAGGAAGAAGAAAAGTTAGAAGAATTATAATAAAAGAAGAAAATGTGAAAAAAGAAGAAAGAGAAGAAGAAAAAGAGAAGAAAGAAGAAGTAGAGGAAGAAGAAGAAGAAGATGAAGAAGAAGAAGAAGAGGAAGATGATGATGAAGTATAATAAAAAGTAGAAGAGGAAGAAGAAGAAAAAGAAGAAGAAGAAAAGGAAGAATAAGAAGAAGAAAAGTAAGATGAGAAAGATGAGGAGGAAGAAGAAGTTGAGGAAGAGGAAGAAGAAGAAGAAGAAGATGAGGAAGTAGAAGAGAAAGAGGAAGAAGAAGAAGAGGAAGAAGAAATGGATTAGGGATTAAGGATTATGGATTAGTTATTAAGGAGGGAGGGATAAGGGATTATGTGTTAAGGATTAAGAAGAGGAAGATGAAGAAGAAGAAGAAGAACAAGAACAAGAAAAAGACAAAATTAAAGAAGAAGAAAATGAAGAAGAAGAAGAAGAAGACAAAAAGGGAGAAAAACAATAAGAAGAAGAAGAGAAAGAAGAATAAAAAGAAGAAAATGAGGATGAAGAAGAAGAAAAAGAAGAAGAGGAAGAAGAAGATGAAGAAGAAGAAGAAGAAGAAGAAGAAGAAGAAGATGAAAAAGAAAGGGAAAAAGAAGGAGAAGGAGAAGGAGAAGAGTAAGAAGAAGAAGAATAAGGTGAAGAAGTTGAAGAAGAAGGAGAAGAAGAAAAAGAAATAGAAGAAGAAGATGATGAAGAAGAAGAAGATGAAGAAGGAGAAGGAGAAGGAGAAGGAGAAGGAGAAGAAGAAGAAGAAATAGGTGAGGAAGAAGAAGAAGAAGAAGAAGAACAAGAAGAACAAGAAGAAGGAGAAGGAGAAGGAGGATGTCAAATGGGAGGAGGAGAAGGACAAAAGAAGGAAAAGGAGATGGAGAAGGAGAAGTAGAAGGAGATAGAGAAAGAGAAATAAAAGGGGAAGTAGAAAGAGAAGAAGGAGAAGAAGAAGAAGAAGAGGAAGAAGAAGAAGAATAAAAAGAAAAGGAAGATAAGGAAGAAGAAGAAGAGGAAGAAGAAAAAGTAGAAGAGGAAGAAGAAGAAAAAGAAGAAGAAGAGATGGATCAGGGATTAGGAATTAGAGATTAGAGATTAAGGAGGGAGGAATTAGGGATTAGGGATCATGGTTTAGGGATTATCAATTAAAAGTTAGGGATTACGATTTAGGGATCAAGGATTAGGGATTATGGAGTAGGAATGAAGGAATATGTAATAGAGATTAGAGATTATGGATTAGCGATTACAGATTAGGGATGAAGGGATTAATTATTAGGGATTAGGGATTAAGGACTCAAGATTAAGGGTTTAATTTCTAAGAATTATGGATTAGGGATTATGGATGAGGGGAGAGGGATAAGGGGCTTAGGATTAAAGATTTGTGATTAGGGATTTAAGATTTAGGATTATGGATTAGAGACTACAGAATAAGTGAATATAATTAGGATTAAGGATTATGAATTAGGGACTAAAGATTAAGGAATAAAGATTAATGATTAGAGATTAAGAATTAAGGATTATGGACTATAGATTATGAATTAAGGATTAGGATTAGGTGTTAGGGATTCTAGATTAGGGATTAGACATTAAGGAATAAAGATTTAGGATTGTGGATTAAGGATGGATTAGAGTTTAAAGATTGCTTCTTCTTCTTCTTCTTCTTCTCCCTCTTCTTCTACTTTTTCTTCTTCTTCGTCTCCTTCTCCTTCTTCTTCTTCTTCTCATTCTCCTTCTTCTGCTTCTTTTTTCCTTCTTGTTCTCCTTCTTCTTCTTCCCCGTCTTCTACTTCTTCTTAATCTACTACTTCGTCCTAATCTTGTTCCTCATCCTCTTCCTCTTCTTCTTCTTCTTCTTCCACTTCTTCTTTTTCTTCTTCTTTCTGGTCTTCTTCTTTTTTTCCCTCTTCTTCGTCCTTTTTTTCTTCTTCCTCTTCTTCATCTTCTTCTTCTTCCTCCTCTTATCCTCCTCCTTATTCGACTTCTTATTCTTCCTCTTCCTCCTCTTCTTCTTCATCTTCTTCTTAATCTTCTCTTTCTTCTTCTTCTTCTTCTCCTCCTCCTCCACCTCTCCCTCCTACTTTTTCTTCTTCTTCTTTTTATTCTTCTACTACTTCTTCTTCTACTTCTTCTTCTCCTTCTTTTACTTCTTCTACTTCTTCTTATTCTTCTTCTTCTTTTACTTCATCACCTTTTTCTTCTTCTTCTCCTTCTTACTCTTCTCCTTCTACTTCTTCTTCTTCCTCTTCTTCTTCTTCTTCTTCTTCTACTTCTTTCTCTTCTTCTTTTTCTTGTTCTTCTTTTTCGTCTTCTTCTTCTTCTTCCTCTTCTTCATTTTCCTTCACTTCCTCTTCATCTTCTTCTTCTTCTTCTTCTTCTTTTACTTCATCATCATCTTCCTCTTCTTCTTCCTCTTCCTCTTCTTCTTCTTTTTCTTCTTCTTCGTCTTGTTCTTCTACTACTTCTACTCCTCCTTCATCATCTACTTCTTATTCTTCTTCCTCTTCTTTTTTTACTTCTTTTTTTTCTTCAACTTCTTCTGCTAATACTAACGGTTTTTCTTATTCAACTTCTTAATCATCTTCCTCTTCTCCTTCTTCTTCATCTTAAACTACTTTTTCTTCTACTTCTTCCTCGTCTTCTTCTTCTTCTTGTTCTACTGCTTCTTTTTCTTCTTCTTCATCTTCTTTTTCTTTTACTTCTACTTCTTTTACATCCACCTTTCTGACTTCTTTGACTTCATCTTCATCATCTTCTTCTTGTTCTTCTATTTTTTTACTTCTTCTTCTTTCACTTCCCTCTCTTCTTCCATCTCTTCTTCTTCGTCTACTTCTTCAACTTCTTCATCTTCCACTTCTTCTTTTTCTCCCTCTTCTTCTTCTTCTTCTCCACCTTCTTGTTCAACTTCTTCTTCCTCTATTTCTACTTCTACGACATTTTCTTTTTCTTCTTCGTGTACTTCCTCTCCTTCTTCTCCTTCTTCTTCATCTTTTAACTATTTTTCCTCTTCTTCTTCTTCTTCCTCTTCTTCTTCTTCTTCTTCTTCTTTATATTCTCCTTGTTCCTCTTCTTCCTTTTCTTCCACATCTTCCTCTTCTTCTTCTTATCGTTCTTCTTTCTCTTTTTCATCATATTCTTCTTGTTCTTCCTCCTCTTCTACTACTTCTTTTCCTTCCCCTTCTTCCTCTTCTTCTTATTCTTCTTCTTCTTCTTCTTCTTTTTCTTCTTCTTCTCCCACTTCTTCTTCTTCTTCTTCTACTACTACTACTTCTTCTTCTTCTTCTTAATCTTCTACTTCTCCATCCTCTTCTTCTTCTCCCACTTCTTCTTCCCCCTTTTTTTCTCCATCTCCTCCTCTGCCCCGTCCTCCTCCTTCTTCTTCTTCCTTTTCTTCTTCTTCTTCTTGTATATCTTCTTCATGTTCCTCCTATGTTTCTTCTTTTCCCTTTTCTTCTTCTTCTTACTCTTCTCCTTTTCCTTCTTCTTCATCTTCTTTTTTTAGTTCTTCTCCTTGTTTCTCTTCTTCTTCTTCTTCTTCTAATTGTTCTTCTTGTTTTTCTTCTTCCTGGTCTTCTTCTTCTTCTTCTTCTTCTTGTTTGTTTTCTTCTTCTTCTTCTTCTTCTTCTTCTTCTTTTGTTCTTCTTCTTCTTATTCTGATTCTTATTCTTATTCTTATTCTTACTTTTATTCTTATTCTTATTCTTCTACTTCCTCTTCTTCAACTTCTTATTCTTCTTACTCTTTTTATTGTTCCTCTTTCTCTTCATCTTCCTTTACCTCTTCTTCCTTTTTTCTACTTTTTTCTCTTCTTCTTCCATTTCTTCTTCTTCTTCCTCCTCGACTTCTTCTCCTTCTTCGTCACCTTCTTCTTCTTCTTTCTTCTCTTCTTCCTCTTCTTCCTTTTCTTATTATTCTTTTTCTTCTTCTTCTTCTTCTTCTTCTTCTTCCTCTTTTTATTCTTCTTCTTCTTCTTCTACTGCTTCTTCTTCTTCTTCTTACTCTTCTTCTTCTTCTTCTTCTCCTTCTTTCTCTTCACCTTCTTCGTCTTCTACTTCTTGTTCTTCTTCTTCTACTTCTTGTTCTTGTTCTTCCTCTTCTTCTTCCTCTTCTTCTTCTTCTTCCTCTTCTTCTTCTTCTTCTTCTTATTCTTCTCATTCTTCTTGTTCTTCTTCTTCCTCATATTCTTGTTCGTCTTCTTCCTCTTCTTCCTTTTCTTCCACATCTTCCTCTTCTTCTTCTTCTTCTTCTAATTCCATCACTTCTTTTTCTCTTTCTTCTTCTTCTTGTCCATCTTCTTCTTCTTCTTCTTCTTCCTCTTCTTCTTTTTCTACTTCTTCTTCTTCTTCTTCTTCTTCCTCTTCTTCTTCTTCATCCCCTTCTCCTGCTTCTTCTTCTTCTTCTTCTCCCTCTTCTTCTTGTTGTTCTTCACCTTCTACTTCTCCTTCTTCTTCTCTTCCCTTTCTTCTACTTCCTCTTCTTCTACTTCTTTGTCCTTATTTTGTTCCTCTTCTTCGTCTTCTTCTTCTTCTTCTTCTCTTTCTTCTTCTTCTACTTCTTTCTCTTCAACTTCTTCTTCTTCTACTCCTTTTTCTTCTTCTTCTTCTTCATTTCATTTTGTTGTTGTTCTTCTTCTTGTTATTCTTCTTCTACTACTTCTTCTACTTCTTCTTCTACTTCTTCTACTTCTTTTTCTTGTTCTTCAACTATTACTACTTCTATTACTTCTTCTTCCTCTTCTTCATCTTCTTTTTCTTCTTTTATTACTTCTTCCTCTTCATCTTCTTCTTCCTCCTCTTCTTTTTATTCTTGTTCTTATTCTTCTTCTTCTCCCTCTTCTTCCTTTTCTTCTTCTTCCTCTACTACTTCTACTTCTTCTACTTCTTCTACTTCTTCTTCTTCTTAGTCTTCTTTGTTTTCTTTTTTTTCCTCCTCTACTCCTTTCTTATCTTATTCTTCCACTTCTTCTTCCTCTTCTTCTTCTCCTTCTTCTACTTCTTCCTTTTCATCTTCATTTTTCTTCTTCTTCCTTTTCTTCTTCTGCTAAATATCATTCTTTTTCTTCATCCTATTCTTCTTCTTTTTATTCTTCTTATTCTGATTCCTCTTCTTATTCTTCTTCTTCTTCATATTCCTCGTTGTCTTCTTCTTCATCTTCTTACTACTCCTCTTCCTTTTCTTCTTCCTCTTCTTCTTCTTTTTTTCTTCTTCTTATTCTAATTACTCTTCTTTTTCTTCTTCCTGTTCTTCTTCTTTTTCTTCTTCTACTTCTTCTTCTTATTGTCATTCTTCTTCTTATTCTTCTTCTTCTTCGTATTCCTCTTCTTCTTCTTTTTACTCTTCTTATTGTTTTGCTTCTTCTTCTTCCTTTCTTCTTCCTTTTCTTCTACTTCTTCCTCTTCTTCTTTCGCTTCTTCTTCTTCTTTTTCCTCCTCCTCTTCTTCTTCTCCTTTTTCTGCATCTTCTTCATCTTCTTTCTCCTTTCTCTACCTCTTCTTCCTCTTCTTCTTCTTCTACTACTTTTCCACCTTCTTCCCTTATTCTTCTTCTACTTCTTCCTCCTCTTCTTCATCTTTTCCTTCTACTTCCTTTACTTCTTTTTCTTCTTCATCTTCTTCTTCACTTCGTCTTCTGCTTCATCTTCGTCTTCTTCTACTTCTTCATCTTCTTTTTCTACTTTTCATCATCATCTTCTTCTTCATCCTCTTCTCCTTCTTGTTCTTCTTCTCTTCTTGTTCTTGTTCATCTTCTTGTTCTTGTTCTTCTTCTTCCTTCTTCTTCTTCTACTTCTTCCTTCCACTTCTACTTCTTCTTCTTCTTCTTCTTCTTCTTCCTTCTTCTTCTTCTTCTTCTACTTTTCTTCTTTCTTCTTCTTCTTCTTCTTCTTCTTCTTCTTCTTCTTCTACTGCTTCATCTTCTTCTTCTTCTACTTCTTCTTCTTCTTCTTCTTTTCATCATCATCTTCTTCTTCCTCCTCTTCTCCTTCTTGTTCTTTTTCTATTCTTGTTCTTCTTGTTCTTCTTCTTCTTCGTCGTCTTCTTCTTCTTCTTCTTCTTCTTCTTCTTCATCTTCTTCTTCTTCTTCTTCTTCTTCATATGGTACTCCTTTCCCCTCTTCCTCTTCTTCTTATTGTTCTCCTTCTCCTTCTTCTTCTACTTCTTCTCCTTGTTCCACTTCTTCTTTTTCTTCCTCTTCTTCTAATTATTATTATTATTCTTCTTCTTCTTATTCTTCTTCATCTTATTCTTCTTCTTCTTCTTATGCTTATTCTTATTCTTATTCTAATACTTTTTCTTCTTCTTCTTCTTCTTCTTCTTCTTCTTCTACTTCTTCTTCTCCTTCTTCCTCTTGTTATTGTTCCTCTTCTTCTTCTTCTTCCTCTGCTTCTTCCTTTTTTCTACTTCTTCCTCTTCTTATTCCACTTCTTCTTCTTCTTCTTCTTCATCTTCCTCTACTTCTTCCCTTTCTTCCTCAGCTTCTTCTTCTTCTTTCTCCTCTTCTTCGTCATCTTCCTTACCTTCTTCTTCTTCTTATTCCTCTTCTCCTTCTTCTTCTACCTCCTTTGCCTCTTCTTCTTCTACTTCTTCCTCCTCTTTTTAATCTTCTTCTTCTTCTTCTTCGTCTGCATCTTGTTGTTCTTCTTCTTCGTCTTCTTCATCTTTCTCTTTGTCTTTTTCTTCTTCTACTTCCTGTTCTTCTTCTTCCTCTTCATCTTCCTCTTCTTTCTCTTCTTCTTCTTTTTCTTCCTCTTCACCTTCCTTTTCTTCTTATTCTTCTCCTTCCTCTATTTCTTCTTCTTCATCCTCATCTTCTTGTTCTTCTTCTTCCTCTTTTTTCCTTTTCTTCCTCATCTTCCCCTTCTTCTTCTTCTTCTTCTTCTTTCACTTCTTTTTTTTCTCCTTCTTCTTCTACTCTATCTTCTTCCTCTTCCTCCTTCTCCTCCTCTTCTTCTTCTTCATCTTCTTCTTCTTCTTCTTCTTCTTCTTCCTCACCATCTCCTTCTTCTTCTTCTTCTTCTTCTTTCCCTTCTTCTATTTCTTCTTCTTCTACTTCTTTGTCTTTATCATGTTCCTCTTCTTCTTCTTCTTCTTCTTCTTCTTCTTCTGCATCATTCTCTTCGTCTTCTTCTTATTCTTCTTCTTCTTCTTCTTCTGCTTCTTCTTTTTCTTCTTCTTCTTCTTTTTCTTCTTCTTGTACCTCTTCTTATTATTATTCTTCTTCTTTTCCCTTCATCTTTTTGTCCTTCTTCTTCATTTTTTTTCTTCTTTTCCTTCTTCATCCTCTTCTTCTTCTTCCTCCTCTTCTTCTTGTTCTTCTTCTTCTTATTCTCCCTCTTCTTTGTCTTCTTCTTCTTCTTCTTCTTCTTCCTCCTATTCTTCTTCAACTTCTTCTACTTCTTCATCTTGGTCTTCTTTGTCTTCTTCTTGTTTTTCATCTTCACCTTCTTCTGGTCCTTCTCCCTCATCATCTTCTTCTTCTTCTCCTCCTTCTTCTTCTTTTTTTCTTCTTCTTCATCTTATTCTTCTTCTTTTGCTTCTCCTTCTTTGTCTTCTTCCTCTTGTTCATATTTTCCTTCTACTTCTTCTTATCCTTCCTTTCTTCTTTCATCCTCTTCTTCTTCTCCTCCTAGCCCTTCCTCTTCCACTTCTTCCTCTTCTTCTTCTTTCTTCTTCATCTTCTTCTTCTTCATCATCATCATCTAATTATTCCTATTTTTCTTCTTCCTGTTGTGCTTCGTTTTCAATTTCTTCTTCATCTTCTTCTTGTTTTTCTTCTTCTTATTCTTATTTTTCTTCTCATTCTTCTTCTTCTTTGTATTCCTCTTCTTTTTCTTCTTCCACTTCTTATTGTTCCTCTTCTTCTTCTTCTTCCTTTTTTTCTTCCTTTTCTTCTACTTCTTCCTCTTCTTCTTCCATTTTTTATTCTTCTTCTTCTTCCTCTTCTCCTTTTTCCTTATGTTCTTCAGTTTCTTTCTCCTTTTCTTCCTCATCTTTCTTCTCTTCTTCTTCTTCTTCTTCTTCCTCTTCTCCTTTCTCTACCTCTTCTTCCTCTTCTTGTTCTTCTACTACTTTTTCTCCTTTCTCTTCTTATACTTCCTCTTCTTCTTCTTCCTTTTCTTCATCTTTTTCTTCTTCTTCCTTTTCTTCTTCTTTTTTTCTTCATCTTCTTCTTCACTTCTTCTGCTTCATCTTCTTCTTCTTCTTCTTCTTCATCTTCTTCTTCTTCGTCATCATCTTCTTCTTCATCTTCCTCTATTTGTCCTTGTTGTTCTTCTTCTCTTTCTTCTTCATCCACTTCTTCTTCTTCTTCTTCTTCTTCTCCTCCTCCATCTTCTTCTTCTCTTAATTCTTCTTTTTCTTCTTTTTCATCTTCTTCTAATTCACCTTCTTCTTCTTCTTCTTCTACTTTTTGTAGTTCTTCTACTTCTTCTCCTACTGCTTGTCCTCCTTTTACTTCTTATTCTTCTTTTCTAATTCCTAATCCCAAATTCTTATGCCTTAATCCCTAATCTTTAGTCATTCATCTTTAATCCCTATGCCTTAGTCACTAATCTTTAAGAACTAATCCCTTAATTTCTAATCATTAATGTTTAATCCCTTATCCTTAATCCCTAATCTCTAATCTCTAATCCCAAATTCCTAATCTCTAATCTCTAATCCCAAATCCCGAATCCTTAATCTTGAATCCTTAATCCTTAACTCTTAACCCCTTGATCCTTGAACCATAACCCTAATGCTTAATCCCTAAACCTAAATCCCTTAATCCTTAATCCTTAATCCTTTATTCTTACTCACTAATTCATAAATCATATTTCCTAATACATATTCCTTAGTACTTAAACACTAATCCTTAAACCTAAACCCTAATCACTGATACATGTTCTTCTTCTCATTCTTCTTCTTTTACTTTTTCTTTTGCTTCAAATTCTACTTCTACTTTTACCACTTTTTCTTCTTCTTCTTCTTCTTCTTCTTCTTCCTCTTCTTCCTCTTCATCCCCTTCTTCTTCTTCCTATTCTTCTTCTTCCTCTTCCTCTTCTTCTTCATCTTCTTCTTGTCCATCTTCTTGTTCTTGTTGTTCTTCTTCTTCTTCCTCTTCTTAATCTTCTTCTTCATCTTTTTCTTCATCCTTATCTTCTTTTTGCTTCTCCTTCTTCCTCTTCTTCTTCTTCTTCCTCATCTTCTTCTTCTTCTTCATCTTATTCTCCTCATCTTCCTGTTCTTCTTCTTCTTCTTCGTCTTCCTCCTCTTCTTTTTCTTCTTCATTTGCATCTTTTTTTTGCATCTTCTTCTTCTTCTTCTTCTTCTTCTTCAACTTCATCTTCTTCTTCTTCCTCTTCTTCTTCTTCTTCTTCTTCATCTTCTTCCTCTTCCTCTTCTTCTTCTTCTTCTTCTTCTTCTTCTCTTTGTGTTCTTCTTCTTCTTCTTCTTCTTAAGCTTCTTCTTCCTTCTTTTTTCTTCTTCTTTTCTTTTCTTTTCTTCTTCTTCTTCATTTTCTCCTGCGTCTTCTTCTTATTTTACTTCTTATTATTGTTCTTCCTATTCTTCTTCTTCTTATTTGTCTTTCTTCTTCCTCTTCTTCTTCTTGTAATACTTCTTCCACATCTTATTCTTCTCCAACTACCATTACTACTACTTCTTTTTCTTCTGCTACTTCTACTTCTTCTTCCTTTTCTTCTTCCACTTCTTCCTTTCTCCTTCGTCTTCCTCTTCTTCTTCTTCTTCTTCTTCTTCTTCTTCTACTCCCTCTTCTTCTTCTTCTTCTTCTTCTTCTTTTCCTCTTCTTCTTTCTCTTCTTCACTTTTTCTCGTTCCTCTTCGTTGTCTTTTTCCTCTTCTTCTTCGTAATCTTCTTCTCCTTCTTCGTGCCTTTTTCCTCATCTTCCTTTTCTTCTACTGCTTCTTCTTTTTCTTCTTATTCTTCTTCTTCTTCTTCTTCTTCTTCTTCTCCCTCTTCTTCTCTTGTTCTTCTTCTTCCACCTATTCTATTTTTACTTCTCCATTTTCTTGTTCTTCTTCTTCCTCTTCTTCTTCTTCTTCTTCTTCCTCCTCCTCCTCTTCTTCTTCTCTTTCTTCTTGTTGTTCTTCTTCTTCTTCTTCTCTCTAACCTTCTTCTTCATCTTCTTCTTCTTCCTCTTCTTCTTCTTCTTCTTCTCCTTCCTTCCTTTTCTTTTTCATCTTGATCTTATTATCATTATTATTATTATTATTATTATTATTATTATTATTACTATTATCATTATTATTCCCTTTTTTCCACCTTTTCTTCTTCTTCCTCTTCTTCATCTTCCTCTTGTCATCCTCCTTCTTCGACTTCTTATTCTTCCTCTTCCTTTTCTTCTTCTTCTTCTTATTCTTCTCCTTCATCTTCTTCCTCTTCTACTTCTCCTTCTTCTCTGCCTCCTCCCCCTGCTGCTTCTTCTCCATCTTCTTCCTCTTCTTCTTCTTCTTCTACTTCTTTTTTTTTCATCTTCTTCTACTACTTCTACTTCCACTTCTTTTTCTTCTTCTTCTTCACCTTCTTCTTCTACTCCTTCACCTTCTTCTAACTTCTTCTCCTTTCTCTTCTCCTTCTTCTTCTTCTTCTTCATCTTCTTCTTCTTCTTCCACTTCTTCTTATTCTTCTTCCTCTTCTTCTTTCTCTTATTTTTATTCTTGTTCTTCTTCTTCCTCTTCTTTTTCTATTACTTCTTCCTATTTTTCTTCTTTTTCTTCCTCTTATTCTTCTTCTTCTTCTTCTTCATCGACATTTTCCTCTTTTACTTCTTCTTCCTTTTCTTCTTCTTCTTCTTCTTGTTCTTCTTCTTCTTTGTCTTGTTCTTCTACAACATCTACTTCCTCTTCTTCTTCTTCTTCATCTTCTTCTTCTAGTTCTTCCTTTACTTCTTCTACAATTTTTTCTTCAACTTCTTCTTCTAATACTAAAACTTCTACATCTTCTACTTCTTCGTCTTCTTCTTCTTCTCCTTCTTCTTCATCTTAAACTACTACTTCTTCTTCCTCTTCTTCTAATTCTTTTTTCTTCTTTTTCATCTTCTTTTACTTTTACTTGTACTTCTTCTACTTCTACCTTTCCTTCTTCCTTAACTTCATCGTCAACATCATCATCTTCTTCTTCTCTACTTCTCCCTTTTCTTCCACTTCTTCTTCTTCCTCTTCTTCTTCATCTTCCACTTCTTCTTTTTCGCCCTCTTCTTCTTCTTCTCCATCTTCTTCTTCATCTACTTCTTCCTCTTCTTCTTCCTCCACTACTACTTTTTCTTTTTGTTTTTCTTTTTCTTCTTTTTCTTCTTCTTCTTCTTCCTCTCATTCTTCCACGTCTTCTTCATCATCATCTTTTAATTGTTCTTCTTCTTCTTCCTCCTCTTCTTCTTCTTCATATTCTTTTTCTTCCTCTTCCTCTGCTCCTTCCTCATCTTCTACTTCCTCTTCTTATTCTTCTCCTTCCTCTTCTTCATCATATTCTTCTTCTTCTTCTTATTCCTTTTCTTCTTCTTCTTCTACTTCTTTTTCTTATTTTTCTTCTTCTTCTTCTTCTTCTTCCTCTTCTTCTTCTTCTTCTTCTTCTTCTTCTTCCTCTTCCTCCTTCTATTCTTCTATTACTTCTTCTTCTTCTTGTTCTTCTTCTTCCCCTTCTTCTTCTTCTTCTTCTTCTCCTTCTTCCTTTTCTTCCCCTTCTTCTTCCTCTTCTTCTTCTCTTTCCTCATCATCTTCTTCTTCTTCTTCTTCTTCTTCTTCTTCTCCTTCTTTTTTCTCATCTTCTTCTTCGTCTTCTTCTTCTTCCTCTTCTTCTTCTTCTTCTCTTTTTCTTCCACTTCTTTTTCTTCTTGTTCTTATTATTATTATTCCTCTTCTTCTTCCTCTTCTTTACCTTCTTCTTCAACTTCCTTTCCTTCTCCAGCTTCTTCAACTTCTTATTCGTCCTCTTCCTCCTCCTCTTCTACTTCTACTTCTTCTTCTTCTCCTCCTCCTCCTCTTGGTGCTTCTTCTTCATCTTCTTTCTCTTCTTCTTCTACTACTACTACTTTCTCTTCTTCTTCTTCTCCTTCTTCTTCTTCTTCTTTTACTTCTACATCCACTTCTTCTTCTTGATCTTCTTCCCGTTCTTCTTCACTT
>JAIUJO010002997.1:47500-50000 GCA_023846275.1 Vanilla planifolia
TCTTCTTCTTCTCCTCCTTCATCTGCTACTTCTTCCTTTCTCCTTCTTCTTCTTCTTCTTTTTCTTCTTCTTCTATTTCTTTTTCTTCTTCTTCTTCTTCTTATTCTTCTTCTTCTTCTTCTTCTCTCCCTCTTCTTCATCTTCTTCTTCCTCTTCATTTTTTCCATTTCTTCTTTTGCTTCTTTCACTTTTCTTGTTCCTCTTTGTTGTCTTTTTTCTCTTCTTCTTCCTCCTAATCTTCTTCTTCTTTTTTGTCCCTTCTTCCTCATCTTCCTTTTCTTCTCCTGCTTCATCTTTTTCTTTATATTCTTCTTCTTCTTCTTCTCCCTCTTCTTCGTCTTCTTCTTCTTCCTCCTCTTATTCTTCTTCTTCTTCTTCTTCTTCTTCTTCTTCTTTGTCTTGTTCTTCTACTTGTTCTTCTTCTTCTTCTTCTTCTTCTTCCTCTTAATCTTCTACTTTCTTTTTTTCTTCAATTTCTTCTTCTTATACTAATACTTCTACTTCTTCTACTTCTTCTTCTTCTTCTTCTTCTCCATCTTTTTCATCTTAAACTACTACTTCTTCTTCTTCTTCTTCTTCTACTTCTTCTTCTTTTTCTTCTTCTTCTAATTCTTTTCTTTTCCTTCATCTTATTTTTCTTTTACTTGTACTTCTTCTGCTTCTACGTTTCCTGCTTCTTCAACTTCATCTTCAACATCATCATCTTCTTCTTCTTCTACTGCTTCTCTCTTTTGTTCCACTTCTTCTTCTTCCTCTTCTTCTTCAGTTTCTTCATCTTCCACTTCCTCCTTTTGTCCCTCTTCTTCTTCTAATCCATCTTCATGTTCCTCTTCTTCTTCTTTTACTACTACTTTTTCTTTTTCTTCATCTTTTAATTATTCTTCTTCTTTCTCTTCTTCCAGTTCATCTTCTTCTTCTTTATATTCTTCTTCTTCCTCTTCTTCCTTTTCTTCCACATCCTCTTCTTCTACTTCTTATTCTTCTTCATCCGCTTCTTCTTCTTCACATTCTTCTTCTTCTTCTACTTCCTCTTCTTCTTCTTCTACTACTTATTTTTCTTCATCCTCTTCCTCTTCTTCTTCTTCTTCGCCTTCTTCCTCTTCTACTTTTCCTCTTCTTCTTTCTCTTCTTTCACTTTTTCTTGTTCGTCTTCGTTGTCTTTTTCATCATGTTCTTCCTCCTCATCTTCTTCTCCTTCTTCAACCTTTTTTTCCTCATCTTCCTTCTCTTCTCCTACTTCCTCTTTTTCTTCTTGTTATTATTTTTCTTCTTCTTCTCCCACTTATTATTCTTCTTCTTCTTCCTCCTCTTCCTCCTCCTTCTATTCTTATATTTCTTCTTCTTCTTCTTCTTCCTCCTCCTCTTCTCCTTCCTTTTCTTCTATTCTTTCTTCATCTTCATCATCATCATCTTCATCCTCTTCTTCTTCTTCTTCTTTCTCATCTTCTTCTTCGTCTTTTTCTTCTTCTTCTTCTTCTTCTCCTCTTTTTCTTTCTCTTCTTCTTATTATTTTTATTATTATTATCATTATTATTCCTATTCTTCTTCCTTTTCTTCTTCATCCTCTTCTTCATCTTCTTCTTCCTCTTCCTCTTCCCCTTCTCCTTCTTAAACTTCTTATTTTTCCTCTCTTCTTCTTCTTCTTCTTATTATTCCCCTTCCTCTTCTTCTTCTTCTTCTACTTTTTCTTCCCCTCCTCCTCCTCCTGGTGCTTCTTCTTCATCTTCTTCCTCTTCTTCTTATTCGTCTTCTACTTCCTCTTCTTCTTCTTCTTCTTCTTCTTCTCCTTCTCCTTTTCTTCACCTTCTTCACCTTCTTCTTCTTCTTCTCCTTCTTTCTCTTCTCCTTCTTCTTCTTCTTCTTCTCCTTCTTAATCCTTTTCCTCTTCTTCTTCTTCCTCTTCTTCTTTCTCTTCTTCTTCTTATTCTTCTTCTTTGTCTTCTTCTTCTTCTTCTTCCTCTTCTTCTTCTACTTCTTCTTTCTCTTATTCTTCTTTTTCTTCTTTTTCTTCTTCTTCTTCTTCTTCTTCTTCTCCTTCTTCTTCAACTTCCTCTTCTTCTTGTTCTTCCTCTTCTTCTTCTTCTTCTTCTTCTTCTTTGTCTTGTTCTTTTACTACTTCTACTTCTTCTTCTTCTTCTTCTTCTTCTTCTTCTTCCTTTTCATCTTCTACATCTTTTTTTCAACTTCTTCTTCTAGTACTAATGCTTCTACTTCTTCTACTTCTTCTTCTTCTTCTTCATCTTCTCCATCTTCTTCATCTTAAACTACTTCTTCTTCTTCTTCTTCTTCTACTTCTTCTTCTTTTTCTTCTTCTTCTAATTCTTTTCTTTTCCTTCATCTTATTTTTCTTCTATTTGTACTTCTTCTTCTTCTATGTTTCCTGCTTCTTCAACTTCATCTTCATCATCATCATCATCATCTTCTTCATCTTCCACTTCCTCCTTTTCTCCCTCTTCTTCTTCTCCTCCATCTTCTTGTTCCTCTTCTTCTTCCTTTTCTT
>JAIUJO010002997.1:65000-67500 GCA_023846275.1 Vanilla planifolia
TTCTTCTTCTTCTTCTACTACTACTTTTTCTTCTCCCCCGCCTTGTTCTTCTTCACTTTCTACAACTTCTTGTTCTTGTTTGTCTCATTTTTCTTATTCCTCTTCTTCTTCTTACTCTTATTCTTTTTCTTCTTCTCCTTCTCCTTCTTCTTCTTCTTCTTCTTCTTGCTCTAATTCTTCTTATTCTTCTTCTTCTTTCTATTTTTATTATCATTATTTTTTTTTATTATGTTTATTATTTTTATTATTGGCATCATTATTTTAATAATTCCTCTTCTCCATCATCTTCATCTTTTTCTTCCTCTTCTTCTTCTTCTTCTTCAACTTCTTCTTTTTCTTCTTCTTGTTCTTTATCTTCTTCTTCTTACTCTACTTCTTATTGTCTTTCTTCACCTTTCTATTATTATTATTATCATTATAATTTTTATTGTTATGATTATTATTATTATTATTATTATTATTATTGTTATTATTTTTACTATTCTTCTTCTTCATCATCTTCCTCTTCTTCTTCTTCTTCTTCAACTTCTTCTTCTTCTTCTTCTATTTCTTCTTCTTCTTCATCTTATTCTTCTTCTCTTTCTTCTCCTTCTCCTTCTTTTCCGTCTTCTTCTTCTACGACTTCTTATTCTTCTTTTTCTTTTTCTTCTAATTCTTCTCCTTCTTCTTCTTCTTCTTCTTCTTCTTCTTTTTCTTCTAGTTCTTCTTCTACTTCTTAGTCTTCTTGTTCTTTTTCTTTTCTTCTATTTGTTCTTCGTCATATCTTCTTCTTCTTCTTCTTCTTCTTCTTCCTCTCGTTCATCCTCTTCTTCTCCTTCTTCTTCTTCTTCTTCAACTTCTTCTCCTCCTTCATCATCATCTTCTTCTTCTACACCTTCTCCTTCTTCATCTTCTTCTTTTCTTCTTCTCCTTCTTCCTCCTGTTCTTCTTCTTCATCTTGTTATTCTACTTCTTCTTCTTCTTTTTCTGCTTCTTCTTTTTCCACTTATTATTATTATTATTAATAGTATTATTATTATTATCATTGTTAATATGATTATTATTATTACTATTATTATTATTTCCCTTTTCTTCTTCTTCTTCTTCTTCTTTTTCTTCTACTTCTTCTTCTTCTTCTCTGCTTTCTCCTTCTTCTTCTTCTTCCCTTCCTCCTCCTTTTTCTTCTTCTTCTTATTCTTCTTCTTCCTCTTCTTCTTCTGCTTCTTCCTCTTCTTTGTCTTCCTATTATTCTTTTTTTTCTTCTTCTTCTTCTTATTCTTCTTCTTCCTCTACTTATTCTTTATCTTATTATTATTGTCATTATTGTTATTTTATTACTACACTTGTTCTACTTCTTCTACTTGTTCTTCTACTTCTTATTTTACTTCTTCTTCTTCTGCTTATTTTTCTTCTTCTTCTTCTTCTTTTCCTTCTTTTTCTTCTTCTTTTTCGTCTTATTCTTTTTCTTGTTCTTCTTCATCTTCTATTTCTTGTTCTTCTTCTTCTTCTTCTACATCATCTTCCTCTCCTTGTTCTTCTCCTTCTTCTTCATCTTCTTCTTCTTCTTATTCTTATTCTTCTTCATCTTCCTCTCCTTCGTTTTCTTCTTCTTCTGCTCCTGTTCTTCTTCTTCTTCTTCTTCTTCTTCTTCTTCTTCTTTTACTTGTTCCACTTCTTTTTCTTTTATTTTTTCTTCTTCTCCTTCTTCTACTTCTTCTTTATGTTTTTCTTTTTCTTCTTCTTCTTCTTCTTCTTCTTCTTCTTCTTCCCCCCTTCTTCTTCATCATCATCATCTTCTTCTTCTTCTTCTTCTTTTTCTCCACCTTCTTCTTCTTCTTCTTCTTCTTTTTCTTCATCATCTTCTACCTAGCCATCTTCTTCTTCTTCTCCTTCTTCTACTTCTCCTTCTTCTTCTTCTCCTTCTTCTTCCTCTTCTTGTCTTATTCTTCTTCTTATTCTTCTTCTTGTTTTCCTTCTTCTTCTTCTTCTCCTTCTTCTTCTACTTCTTCTTGTTCTTCTTCTTCTTGTGGTTCTTTTTCTTTTTCTTCTTCTTCTTCTTCTTCATCTTCTTCTACTTCTTATTTTCCTTCTTTTTCTTCTTCTTCTCCTTTTTATTCCTATACTTTCTCATCTTCCTCTCCTTGTTCTTCTTCTTCTTGTTCTCCTTCTTCTTCTTCATCTTCTACTACGTCTTCATAGTTTTGTTCTTCTAATTTTTCTTCTTCTTTTTCTTCTTATTCTTTTTTTTTCTTTTTCTCCTTCTCTTACTTCTTCTTCTTCATCATCTTCTTCTTCCTTTTCCTCTTCTTGTTATACTTCTTCTTCTTCTTCTTCTTCTCTTTCTTCTTCTTCTTCTTCTTCTTCTTCTTCTTCTTCTACATCTTCTTGTTCTCCTCCTCCTCCTCCTCCTTCTTTTTCTTCCTCCTCATCTTCCTCTTCTACTTCGTCTATTTCTTCTTTTCTTCTGGTTCTTTTTCTCCTCCTCCTCCTCCTCCTTCTTCTTCTTCTCGTCCTCCTCCTC
>JAIUJO010002997.1:72500-75000 GCA_023846275.1 Vanilla planifolia
TCTTCTTCTTCTCCTTCTTTTTCTTCTACTTCTTCTTTTCCTCCTCCCTCTCCTTCTTCTTCTTCTTCTTCTTGTCCGCCTTCTTCTTCTTCTTCCTCCTCTTCTTCCTCTTCTTCTTCCTCCTCTTCATTTTCTTCTTCTTCTTCTTCTTTTTCTTCATGTTCTTCTTCCTCTTCTTCTTCTTCATCCTTTACTCCTTCATATTCTTTATTTTATTATTATTGTTAATGTTTTTTTTATTACCATACTTCTTCTTCTTCTTTTTCTTCTACCCCTTCTTCTTCTACTTCTTCTTCTTCTATTTCTTCTTTTACTTCTTCTTCTTGTTCTTCTTCTTTTCGTTCTTCTTCTTCGACTTCTTCCTTTTCTTGTTCTTCTTAATCTTCTTCTTCTTCTTCTTTTTCTTCTTCTTCTTCTTCTTCTTCTTCCTATCCTTCTTATTCTTCTCCTTCTTCTTCATCTTCTTCATCTTCTTATTCTTATTCTTCTTCATCTTCCTCTCCTTCTTTTTCTTCTTCTTCTCCTCTTCTTCTTCTTCCTCTTTTTGTTCTTTTACTTCTTCTTCTTATTCTTCTACTTTTTCTTCCTCTACTTCTTCTTCTTATTATTATTCTTATCCTTTTTCCTCTTCTACTTCTTCTACTTCTTCATATTTTTCTTTTTCTTCTTCTACTTCTTCCCCTTCTTCTTCTTCTTCTTCTTCATCATCTTCTTCTTCTTCTTCCTCTTCTTCTTCTTCTTCTCCTTCATGTTCTTCTTCTTCTTCTCCTTTTTCTTCATCTTCTTCTTAGCCATCTTCTTCTTCTTCTTCTTCGTCTTCTGCTCCTTCTTCTTCTTCTTCTCTTCTTCTTCTTCTTCTTCTTCTTCTTCTTGTTTTTCTTCTTTTTCTTCTTCTTCTTCTACTTCTTCTTCTTCTTGTTCTCATTCTTCCTTTTCTACTTCTACTTCTTCTTATTCTTCTTCATCTTCTTCTTTTTCTTCTTCTTCTTCACCATCTTCTTCTCCTTCTTCTTCCCCTCTTTGTTCTTCTTCGCCTTGTTGTCCTTCTTCTTCTTTGACTACTACTTCTTAGTTTTGTTCTTCTAATTTTTTTCTTCTTCTTCTTCTACATATTCTAATTCTTTTTTTGTCTCCTACTCTTACATCTCCTTCTTCTTCTTTTTATTCTACTTCTTATTCCTCTACTTATTCATTTTCTTATATTTATTGTTATTGTTATTATTATTATTATTATTGATATTCTTCTTCTCCTTCATCTTCTTCTTCTTCTTCTTCTTCCCCTTCTTCTTCTTCTTCTACTTCTTCTTCTTGTTCTTCTTCCTCTTCTTCTTCATTTTGTTATTCTTCTTTTTTTCCTCCTCTTATTCTTCCTCTTGTTCTTCTTCTTCTGCTTCTTCTTCATCTTCTTCTTCTTACTCTTATACTTCTTCTTCTTCTACTTCTTCTACTCTTCTTCTTCTACTTCTTCTTCTCCTACTTCTTCTTCTGCTACTCCTTCTTCTCCTTCTCCTTCTTCTTCTACTTCTTCTTATTCTTCTTCTTCTTCTCTATCTTCTTCTTCTTCTTCTTTTTCTCCTTTTCCCCCTTCTTTTTCATCTTCTTCTTCTTCCACCTCTTCCTCCTCTTCTTCTTCCACTTCTTCTTTGTCTTCTTCTTCTTTTTCTTCTTTTTCTTCTTCTTCTTCTTCTTCTCCTTCTTCTTCTTCTTCCTCTTCTTCTTCTCCTTCTTGTCCTCCTTATCCTCCTCCTTTCGTTCTTCTTCTACTTCTTCTTCTTCTTCTTCTTTGTCTTCTTCTCTTCTTCTTCGACTTGTTCTTCATTTTCCTCTCCTTCTTCTTCTTGTTCTTCTCCTCCTCCTCCACCTTCTTCTTCTACTATTACTATTTCTTCTTCTTCTTGTTCTTCTCATTTTTCTTCTTCTTCTCATTCTTATTCTGATTGTTTTCCTTCTTCTCCTTCCCCTTCTAGTTATTATTATTTTTATACATCTTATTCATGTTCTTCATCTTTAACTTGTCATTATTTTTATTACTAAACTTCTTCTTCATCTTCTACTACTTCTTCTTCTAATTCTTCTTCTTCTTCTTCTTCTTCTTCTTATTTTTCTTCTTCTTCTTCCTCTTTTTCCTCATCTTCTTCTTCCACTTCTTGTTCTTCTTCTTCTCTTTCTTCTTCTTCTTTTTCTTCATCTTCTTCTGCTTCTTCTACTTCTTCTTCCTCTTCTTCATATTCTTTCTCTTCTTCTTCTTCTTCTTCTTCTTCTTCTCCCTCTTCTTCTTCTTTTTCTTCTACTTCTTCTTCTTTTTTTACTTCTTCTCCTCCTCCCTATTCTTCTACTTCTTCTTCTTCTTTTTCTACTACTACTTGTTCTTCTTCTTCTTCATCTTCTTCTTCTTCTTTTTCTTCTTCTTCTTCTTCTTCTTTTTCACCAATTACTTCTTCTTCTTCTCCTCCTACTTCTTCTTCTTCTTCTCCTTCTTCTTCTCCTTCTTTTTCTTCAT
>JAIUJO010002997.1:80000-82500 GCA_023846275.1 Vanilla planifolia
TACTTCTTCTTTTTCTTATTCTTCTTCTTCCTCTCCTTCTTCTTCTTCTTCTACTACAACTTTTTCTTCTTCTTCTTATACATCTTCTTCTTCTTCTCCTTCTTCTTCTTCTTCTTCTTTATCTTCTTCTTCTTCTTCAACTATTGTTTTTATTCATCTTCTTTACATCTTCTATTTCTTCGTCTTCTTCTTCTTGTTCTTCATCATTTTCTACTTTTTCTTATTGTTATTATTATTATTATTATTATTATTATTGTTCTTCTTCTTCTTCTTCCTCCTCCTCCTCTTCTTCTTCTTCTTCTTCTTTTTATCTTCTCCTTCCTCTTCTCTTCGTCGTCTTCTTCTTCTTCTTCTTTTTGTTCTCCTTCTTCTTTTTCTTCTTCTTTTTCTTCATCTTCTTCTTCTTCTTCTTCCTCTTCTTCATCTTCTTCTTCTTCTTCCTTTTCTTCTTCTTGATCTTATTCTTCTAGTTCATCTTCTTTTTCTCCTCCATCACCTTTTTCTTCTTCTTCTCTTCTACTACTACTACAACTACTTCTTCTCTTTCCACATTTTCTTCTTCTCTTATACTTCTTTTTCTTCTTCTTTATCTTGTTCTTGTTCTTCTTCTTCTTCTTCTTCTGCTTCAACTTCTTCTTCTTGATCTTCCTCTCCTTCTTCTTCTTCTTCTTGTTCTTCTTCCTTTTCTTCTTCTTCATTATCTTCTTCTACTCCTTCTTCGCCTTCTTCATCTTCTTCTTCTTCTTCTTCTTCCTCTTCTTCTTCTTCTTCTTCTTCTTCTCCTTCTTCTTCTACTTCTTTCTCTTCCTCTTCTTCTTCTTCTTCTTCTTCTTCTTCTTCTTCTTCTTCTTCTTCTTCTTCTACATCTACTTCTTCTTCTTCTTCTTTTCTTATTATTATTCTTCTTATTCTTCTCCTTCTCCTTCTACTTCTTCATCTTCTTGTTGTTCTTCTTCTTCTTCATCATCAACATCATCTTCTTCTTCTTCATCTTCATCTTCTTCTTCTTCTTCTTGTTCATCTTCTTGTAGTTGTTGTTGTTCTTCTTCTTCTTTTTCTTCTTCTTCTTCTTCTTCTTGTTCTTCTTCTTTTTCTCCTTCTTCCTCTTTGTCTTCTACTTCTTTTTCTTCATCTTCTTCTTCTACTTCTTCTTTTTCTTCTTCTTCTTCTACGTCTACATCTTCTCCTCCTCTTTGTTCTTCTTCTTCTTCCTCCTATTCTTCTCTTCTTCTTCTTCTTCTTCTTCTTCTTCTATTTCTACTTGTTCTTCTTCTTCCCCCTTTATTTCTTCTTCTTCTTCAACTTCCTCACCTTCTTCTTCTTCTTCTTCTTCTTCTTCTTCTTTTTCCTCTCCTTCTTCTACTTCTTCTTCTTCTTCTCCTTCTTCTTCTTCTTCTTGTTCTTCACCTTCTCCTTCTTCTTCTTCTACTCCTCCTCCTCCTACTCCTCCTCCTTCTTCTTCTTCTTCTTCTTCTTCTTCTTCTGTTTCCTCCTCTTCCCCTTCTTCTTCCTATTCTTCTTCCTCTTCTTCTTGTTCTTCTTTTCTTCTTTTCTTCTTCTTCTTCTTCTACATCTTCGTCTTCTTCTTCTTCTTCTTCTATTTCTTCTCCTCATCCTACTCCTCCTCCTCCGCCTCTTTCTTGTTCTTGTTCTTCTTTTTTCCTTCTAATTCTCCTAATTCTTTTTCTTCTTCTTCTTCTTCTTTTTCATCTCTTCTTCTTCATCATCTTCCTATCCTACTTCATCTTCTTCTCCTTCGTCTTCTTCTTCTTTTACTACTATTATTTTTTTTTTCTTCTTGTTCTTCTCATTTTTCTTTTTCTTCTCCTTCTTCTTCTCATTCTTATTTTTTCTTCTTCTTCTCCTTCTCTTTCTTCTTCTTCTTCTTATTATGCTTCTTATTCTTCTTCTTTTTCTTTATCTTATTATTATTGTTATTATTTTATTTTTATTACTATACTTCTTCTTCGTCTTCCTCTTCTTCTTCTTTTTTTCTCCTTCTTCTTCTTCTTCTACTTCATCTTCTAATTCTTTTCCTTTTTCATCTTCTTCTTCTTCATCTTCATCTTCTTCTTCCTCTTCTTCTTCCACTTTGTCTTCTTCTTCTTCTTCTTCTTCTTCTTTTTTCTCTTACTCTTTTTGTTGTTCTTCTTCTTCTTTCTCTTCTTCTTCTTCAACATCTTCTCCTCCTCCTCCTTATTTTACTTTTTCTTCTTCTTCTTCTCCTTCTCTACTTCTACTTCTTGTTCCTATTCTTGTTCAAGTTCATCTTCTTTTACTTCTTCTTCTTCTTCTCCTCCTTTTTCTTCTTCTACTTCTTCGTCTTCTTCTTCCTCTTCTTCTTCTTCTTCTTTTCTTCTTCTTCTTCTTCTTCTTCTCCATCTTCTACTTCCTCTTCTTCTTGTTCCTCTTATTCTTCTTCTTCTTCTTCTTCTTCTTCTCTTTCTTCTTCTCCTCCTCCATTTTCTTCTCCTTTTTCTTCTTTTTCTTCTTCTTCTTC
>JAIUJO010000977.1:0-12500 GCA_023846275.1 Vanilla planifolia
CAAAGAAGATGAAGATGAATATGAAGGAGAAGAAGTAGAAGCAAAAGAGGTAGAAGTAGAAGAAGAAGAAGGAAAGAAAGATAGCAGAAGAAGAAGAATAAGAAGAAGAAGACGAAGAAGAAAAGGAGATGAGGAAGAATAAAAAAAGGAACGCAAAGAGGAAGAAGATGATGATGATGAAGAAGAAAAACAAGAAGAAGAAAAGGGAGAAGGTGAGGAAGAAGAAGAAGAGGAGAAAGAAGAAGAAATGTAGAAACATAAAAAGAAGTAGATGAAAAGGAGAAAGTAGAAGACAAAGATAAAGAAGAAAAGAAGAAGAGGAAGAAGAAGGAGTAGAAGACGAAATAGAAGTAGAAGGGGAAGTAGAAGGAGTAGAAGAAGAAGGAGAAGAAAAAGAAGGAAAAGAAGATGAAGCAGATTAAGAAGTAGTAGTAGAAGAAGAAGAAGATATTGATGAAGAAATAGAAGAAGAAGAAGAAAAGAAAAAGAATATTAAGAAAAGGAAGAAGAAGAAGAAGAAGATGGAGAAGCAAAAGATGGAGAAAAAGAAGAAGAAAAAGAAGAAGAAGAAGAAGAAGAAGAAGAAGGAGAAGAAGTAGAAGGTTAAGAAGAAGAAGAAGAAGAAGAAGTAGTCGAAGAAGAAGAAAAAGAAGACGACGAACAAGAAGAAGCCAAAAATGAAGAAGAGGACGAACTAAAAAAGGAAAAACATGAAGAAGAAGAAGAAGAAGGAGAAGAAGAAGAAGAAGAAGAAGAAGAAGAAGAAGAAGAAGAAGCAAAAGAAAAAGAAGATAAAGAAGAAGAAGGAAGAAGAAGAAGAAGAAGAAGAAGAAGAAGAAGAAGAAGAAGATGAAGAAGAAAAAGAAGGGTGAAGGAGAAGAAGAAGAAGAAGAAGAAGAATACTTAGTAGTTGCATAAGTTGAAGAAGAAGAAATAGGACAAGAAGAAGAAGAAGATTATGATGAGAAAGAAGAAGAAGAAGAAGAAGAAGAAGATGAAGAAGTAGAAGAAGATGGAGAAAAAGAAAAAGGAGAAGAAGTAGTAGAAGAAGAAGATGAAGAAGAAGAAGAAGAAAAATAATAAGAAGAAGAAGACAAAGAAGAAGAAGAAGAAGATTAAGAAGGAAAGAAGAAAAAGAAGAAGAAGAAGACAAAGAAGAAGAAGATGAAGATGAAGAAGAAGATTAAATAGAAGAAAAAGAAGAAGAAAAAGAAGAAGACGAAGAAGAAGAAGAATAAAAAGAAGGAGAAGAAGGAGAAGATGAAGAAAAAGAAGACAAAGAAGGAGAAGAAGAAGAAGAAGAAGTAGAAGAATAAGATGAAGAAGTAGACAAATAAGAAGAGGAAGAAGAAAAAGGCAAAGAAGAAGGAGACAAAGAAGAAAAAGAAAAAGAAGAGGAAGTAGAACATGACGAAGAAGTAGAAGAAGAAGAAGAAGAAGAAGAAGAAGAAGAAGAAAAAGAAGACGACAAAATGAGGAAGAAGAAGAAGAAGAAGCCGAATAAGAATTCAAAAAAGAAGAAGAAGAAGAAGAAGGAGAAGAAGAATCAGAATAAATAATAAAAATAACAATAACAGTAATAATAATAATAATAATAATAATAATAATAATAATAATAACAATAATATTAATAATAAGTAGAAAGAGAGGAGCAAGAAAAAGAAGAATAATAAGAAGAGGAAGTAGGAGAAGAAAAGTAGAAGAACAAGAAGAAGAAGAAGAAGAAGAAGAAGAATAAGAAGAACAGGAAGAACAAGAAGAACAAGAAGTGAAAGAAGAAGATGAAGAAGAAAAAGGAGAAGAAAAAGGATGATTATGATGAAGAAGAAGAAGATGATGAGGAAGAAGAAGTAGGTAAAGAATCAAAAGATTAAGAAGAAGAAGTAGATGAAGAAGATAGAGAAGAAGTAAGAGAAGAAGAAAAAGAAGAAGAGCAAGCATAAGAAGAAGAAGAAGAAGAAGAAGAAGATAAAGACGAAGAAGTCAAAAAAGAACAAGATTAAGAAGAAGAAGATGAAGAAGAAGAAGAAAACAAAGAAGAAGGTGAAGAGGAGGAAAATCAAGAAGAAGAATAAATAAGAAGAAAAAGTAGTAGAAGAAGAAAACAAGAAGAAGGAAAAGAAGAAGAGGAAGAAGGAGAAGAAAAGATGTAGAAGGAGAAAGAGAAGACGATAGAGAAGTAGAAGACGAAGAAGGAAAAGAAGAAGAGGAAGCAGAAGAAGAAGCAGAAGAAGAAGAAGAAGGAGAAGGACAAGAAGAAGATGATGAAGAAGAAGATGAAGAAGAAGAAGATGAAGAAGAAGAAGATGAAGAAGAAGAAAAAAAAGACAAAGAAGAAGAAGAAGATGAAGAAGAAGAAGAGAAAGAAATAGAAGTAAAAGACATAGCAAATCAAGAAGAAAAAGAAGAAGAAGAAGAAGAAGAAGAAAGAGAAGGTGAAGAAGAAAAATTAGGAGGAGAAGGAGAAGAAGAGAGGAAAAGGAGAAGAGCACGAAGAAAAAGAAGAAAATGAAGAAGTAGAAGAAGACAAAGATAAATGAAAAGAAGAAGAAGGCGAAGAGGAAGAAGACAAAGAAGAAGAGGAAGAAGAAGAAGAAGTCGAAGAAGAAAAAGATGAAGCAGAAGAAGACAAACAAAAAGAAGAAGAAGAAGACGTAGTGTTAGAAGAAGAAAATGAAGAAGAAGAAGAAGATGAAAAAGTGGAAGAAGGAGACAGAGGAGGAGGAGGAGATGAAAAAGAAGAAGAAGAAGAAGAAGAATAACAAGAAGAAGCAGGAGGAGAAGAAGAAGGAGAAATAGATGTTAAAGGAGAATAAGAAGAAGAAGAAGAAGAAGAAGAAAAAGGAGGAGGAGAAGAAGAAGTTGAAGAAGAAGAAGAAGAAGATGAAAAAGAAGAAGTGGAAGTACGAGAATAAGAAGAAGAAAGAGAAGAAGGTGAAGAAGAAGAAGAAGAGGAAGAAAACGAATGAGAAGAAGAAGAAAGAAGAAGAAGAAGAAGACGAAGAAGAGGAGGAAGAAAAAGAAGAAGAAGATGGTGATGATGAAGGAAAAGAAGAAGAAAACGAAGAGGAGAAAGAAGAAGATGAAGAAATAGAAGAGGAAAAATAACAAGATGATGAAGAAGAAGCAGAAGAAAAAGATGTAATAGAATAAGAAGATGGAGAATAAGAAAACAAAGACGTAAAAGGAGTAGAAGAAGCAGAAGCAGAACAAGAAGAAGAAGAAAAGAAGAAGTGCAACAACAAAAAGAAGAAGAAGAAAAAGTGGAGGAAGAAGAAGTTGTAGAAGGAGAAGAAGAACAAGGAGAAGAGGAAGAAGACAAGGAAGAGGAAGAAGATGATGAAGAAATAGAAGGAGAAGAGGGAATAAGAAGAAGAAGAAGAAGAAGAAAAGGATAAAGAGTAGAATGAGACGAAGAAGAAGAAGAAGAAGAAGAAGAAGAAGAAGAGCAAAAGAAGAAAAGACATACAAAGAAGAAGAAGAAAAGACATACAAAGAAGAAGAAGAAGAAGAAGGAGAAGAAGAAGATGAAGGGAATGGAGAAGAAGAAGAAGGAGAAGAAGGAGAAGAAAAAGAAGGAGGAGAAGAAGTAGAAGAAGAAGAAGAAGAAGAAGAAGAAGAAGAAGAACACGTAGAAGAAGAACAAGAACAACAACAATAACAACAAGAAAATGAAGAAGACAAAGAAGAAGAAGAAGAAGAAGGAGAAGAAGAAGAAGGGGAGGTAGAAGAAGAAGAAGAAGATGAAGAAGAAAAAGAAAAAGAAGAAGAAGAAACAGCAAAAGGAGAAGGAGAAGATGAAGTAGAAGAAAAAGAAGAAGAAGAAGTAGAAAATGAAGAAGTCAAGGAAGAAGAAGAAGAAGAAGAAGAACGAGAAGAAGAAGATGAGCAAGAAGAAAAATAAAAGAAGTAGAAGAACAATGAAAAGAAGAAGAAGAAGAAGAAGGCAAAGACAAATATGATGATGAAGAAGAAAAAATAGAGGAAGAAGAAGAAGACGAAGGAGAAGAAGAAAAAGTAGTTGAAGAAGATGATAAAGAAGAAGAGGACGAAGTTGAAGAAGAAGAAGAAGAAAAAGAAAATGTCGAAGAACAGAAAGAAGAAGAAGATAGAGAAGAAGAAGAAGAAGAAGAAGAAAAAAAGGAAGAACAAGAAGAAGAGGAAAAGAAGAAGTATATGAAGAAGAATGAAAATAAGAATTAGAAGAAGGAGAGGAAGAAGAAGATGATAAAGAACAAAGAGAAGAAGAAGAAGAAGATGATGATGGCAAAGAAGAAGAACACGAGCAAGAAAAAAAAGACGAAGAAGAAGAAGAACAAGAAGAAGAAGTAGAAGAATGAGAAGAATAAGAAGCAGAAGAAAGAGGTGGAGGAGAAGAACAAGATGAAGAAGAAAATGAAGAAGAAGAAAATGAAGAAGTTGAAGAAGGTGAAGAAGAAGAAGAAGAACAAGAAGAAGAAGAAATAGAAGAAAAACAAGCAGAAGAAAAAGGTAAAGAGGATAAAGAAGAGGAAGAAGAAGAAAAAGAGAAAGAAGAAGAAGAAGAAGGAGAAGAAGAAGAAGAAAAGAAGAAGACAAAGAAGAAGGATTAGAAGAAGGAGAACAAGGAGAAGAAGAAGAAGAAGAGGTAAAAGAAGAAGATGAAGACGATGAATTAAAAGAAGTAGAACAGCAAGAAGAAGAATAAGAAGACACGAAAGGAGGAGGAGGAGGAGAAGAAGGGAAAGAAGAAGAAGAAGAAAAATAAGAAGACGAAAAAGAAGAAGAAAATAAAGATGATGATGAAGAAGAAGAGGGAGAAGAAAAAGGAGAACAAGAAGATGAAGAAGACGGGGAAGAAGAAGAAAGAAGAAGAAGAAGAAGAAGAAGAAGAAGATAATGATGATGAAGAAGAAGATGATGATGAAGAAGAATAAGATGATGATGAAGAAGAAGTAGGAGAATATCAAAAAGAAGAGGGATAGAAGCAGAAGAAGAAGAAGAAGAATAAGAAGGTGAACAAGAAGAAAAAGAAGACGACGAAGAAGAAGAAGATGAAGGATGAGAAGAAGAAGAAGAAGAAGAAGAAGACGAAAAAGTTGAACAAGAAGAAGGAGAAGAAGATGAAGTAGAATAAGAATAAGAAGAAGATGAAGAAGAAGATAAATAAGCAAAGTATAAGTCGAAGAAGAATAAGTTGTAAAAGGCGGACGAGGAGGAGGAGGAAGAGAAAAAGAAGAAGAAGTAGATGATGAAGAAGAAGGTGAAGAAGTAGAAGAAGAAGATGACGAAGAAGAAGAAAAAGAACAAGTCAAAGACGAAGAAGAAGAAGATGAAGATGAGGAAGAAGATGAAGGAGAAGAAGAAGAAGAAGAAGAAGAAGTTGTAGTAGTAGTAGTAGAAGAAGAAGAAGAAGAAGAAGATAAAGAAGAAGAAGAAGAAGAGGACAAAGAAGAAGAAGAAGAAGAAGAAGACCAAGAAAAAGAAGAAGATGGTGAAGAAGAAGTCGGAGAAGAAGAAGAAGACAAAGAAGAAGAAGGCGAAGAACAAAAAGAAGAAGGCAAAGAAGAAGGAGAAGATGAAGAAGAAAATGAAGAAGAAGAAGAAGAAGAAGAATAAGAAGAAAAAGAAGAAGAAGAAGAAGAAGAAGAAGAAAAAGAAGAAGGAGAAGAAGAAGAAAAAGGAGAAGGAAAAGAAGAAGAAGAGAAGAAGAGGAAGAAGAAGAAGAATAATAATATGAAGAAGTAGAAGAAGAATAATAAGAAGAACAAGTAAAAGAAGAAAAAGAAGAAGAATACGAAGAGGAACAAGAAGGAGAACAAGAAGAAGAAGTAGAAGAAGAAGAAGTTGAAGAAGTAGGAGAAGAACAAGAAGAAAAAGAAGAAAAAGAAGAAGACGAAAAGTGGAAGAGGAAGAAGAATAAGAAGAAGCAGAAGATGACAAAGAAGATGAACACAAAGAAGAAAAGGAAGAAGAAGAAGAAGAGAAACAAGAACAACGAGATGGAAAAGAAGAAGATGAAGATGACAAAGAAGAAGAAGAAGAAGAAGAAGAGGAAGAAGAAGAAGAAGAAGAACAAGAACAAGAACAAGAAAAAGTAGAAGAGGAAGGCTAAGAAGAAGAAAACGAAGAAGAAGAAGTTTAAGATGAAGTGGAAGTAGAGATAGAAGAGGAAGAAGAATAAAAGAAGATGAAGAAGTAGATGATGATTACGAGGAAGAAGTGGAAGACAAAGAGAAAGTAGACAAATAAGAGGATGAAGAAGAAGAGGAAGAAGAAGATGAAGAAGAAGAAGAAGAAGAAGAAGAAAACGATGATGAAGAAGGTGAAGAAGAAGAAGTTGAAGAAGAAGACGAGGAAGAGGAAGAAGATGAAAAAGAACAAGTCGAAGATGAAGATGAAGAAGAAAATGATGCATATGAAGAAGGAGAATAATAAGAAGAAGGTGAAGGAAAAGAAGAAGAAGAAGAAGAAGTAGTAGTATTAAAAGGAGAAGAAGAAGAAGAAGAAGACGAAGAAGTAAGAGTTGAATAAGGAGAAGGAGAAGAAGAAGAAGAAGATGAAGAAGAAGAGAAAGAGGAAGGAGAAGAGTTAGGAAAAGAAGAAGGAAAAGAAGAATAAGTAGAAGGAGAAGAGGAATAAGAAGAAGTAGGGGTAGAAAAAGTACAGGAAGATATAGAAGAAGAAGAAAGAGAAGAAGAAGAAGAAGAAGAGGAAGAAGAAGAAGATGTCGAAGAACAAGGTGAAGAAAAAGAAGAAAAAGGAGAAGACAAAAAGAGGAAGAAGAAGAAAAGGAAGAACAAGAAGAAGCAGAAGATGAAGAAGAAGAAGCAGGAAAAGAAGAAAAAGAAGAAGAAGAAGAGGAAGGAAAACAAGAAGGAAAAGTAGAAGAAGAAGAAGAAGAGGAATAAGAAGAAACATAAGAAAAAAAAGATGAAGAAGATGAAAGAAGAAAGCGAAGAAGAAGAAGAAGAAGAAGATGAAGAAGAAGAAGAAGATGTAAAAGAAGAAGGAGAAGAAGAAGAAGATGAAAAGAGGAAGAAGAAAAGGAATAAGAAGAAGAGAAGAAGACTAAGAAGGAGAGAAAGAAGAAGAACTAAAAGAAGAATAGAAAGAAGAAGAATGAAAAGAAGAAGAAGAAGAAGAGGAAGAAGAACAAGAAGAGGAAGAAGTCGAAGAAGAAGAAGAAGATGATGATGATGAAGAAGAAAAAGAGGAAGATGAAGGCAAAGAAGAAGAAAAACAAGAAGTGCAAGAAGAAGAGAAAGAAGAAGAAAAAGAAGAAGAAGAATATGAAAAAAACTAGTAGAATTGGAAGAAGAAGAGTATGAAGAAGAAGAAGAGGAGGAGGAGGAGGTGGAAGAAGTACAAGAAGAAGAAGAAGAAGAAGAAGAAGAAGAACAAGTAGAAGTGGAAGGAGGAGGAGAAGAAAAAGAAGAAGAAGAAGAAGAAGTTGAAGAAGACGAACAAGTACAAGAAGAAGAAGAAGAAAAGAAAGAAAAAGAAGAAGGAGAAGGAGAAGAAGAAGGAGAAGATTAAGAAGAACAAGAAAAAGAAGTAGAAGAAAAAGAAGAAGAAAATGAGGAAGAAGAAGATGAAGAAGGCGATGAAGAAGAAAAAAAAGAAGAAGACGATGAAGAAGTAGAAGATGAGGAAAAATAAGAAGGGGACGAAGAAGAAGAAGAAGGAGAAGAAGAAAGGGAAGAAGGAGATGGAGAAGAGGAAGAAAAAGAAGAAGAAGACGATGAAGGTGAAGAAGAAAAAAAGACGAAGAAGACGATGTAGAAGAAGAAGAAGAAAAATAAGAAGAAGGGGAAGAAGAAGAAGGAGGGGAAGAAGAAGAAGAAGAAGAAGAAGATAGAGAACGGGTAGAAAGAGAAGAAGGGGAAGAAGGAGAAGAAGAAGATGAAGATGAAAATAATAGGAGGTAGGGGAAGATGAAGAAGAAGAAGAAGAAGAAGAAGAAGAAGAAAATGAAAAAGAAGAAGAGTAAGAAGAAGAAGAAGTTTAAGACAAAGTAGCAGAAGAAGAAGAGGAAAAAGTAGATGATGAAGAACAAGAGGAAGAAGACAATGAAGAAGTCATAGAGTAAATGAAGATGAAGAAGAAGCAGAAGAAGAAGAAGATGACGACAAAGAAGAAGAAGAAAAAGAAGAAGAAGATGATGAAGAAGAAATAGAAGAAGAGGAAGAAGAAGAAAAAGAAGAAGAAGAATAGGAAGAAGAAGAAGAAGAAGAAGAAGATGAAGAAGAAAAAGAAGAAGAGGAAGAAGAAGAAAAAGAAGAAGAAGAACAGGAAAAAGAAGAAGAAGAAGAAGAAGAAAAATAATAGGAGGTAGGCGAAGAAGAAGAAGAAGGAGAAGATGGAGAAGAAGAAGTAGGAGAAGAAGAAGAAGAAGAAGAAGAAGAAGACAAAGAAGAAGAAAAAAATGAAGATGTAGGAGAGGAAGAAAAAGACGAAGAAGACGAAGATGAAGATGAGCAAGAAAAAGAAGAAGACTAAGATGATGAAGAAGAAGAAGATAAAGGAGAAGAAGAAAACCAGATGAAGAAGAAGAAGAAGAAGAAGAAGAAGTTGAAGAAGAAGAGAATGATAAAGATAAAGGAGGAGGAGGAGGAGAAGAAGAAGATGAAGAAGAAGAAAAAGAAGAAGAAGACGAAAAAGAAGAATAAGAAGAAGAAGAAGAATAAGAAGACGAAGAAGAAGAAGAGAAGGAAGAAGTAGAAGAAGAAAAGTCAATGAAGAAGAAGACAAAGAAGTAAGAGACCAAGAAGAAGAAGTAGAAGTCAAAGAAGAAGAAGAAAAAGAAGATGAAGAAGAACAGAAAGAGAAAGAATAAGAAGAAGACAAAGAAGATTAAGACAAAGAAGAAGAAATAGAGGAGGAAGAAGAAGAAGAATAAGAACAAGAAGTCATAAAAGAAAAATGAATAAGTAAAAGTAAAAAACTAGAAGAACAAGAAGAAGTTGACGAAGAAGAAGAAGGAGAAGAAGGAGGAGAAGAAGAAAAGAAAGAAGAAGAAGAAGAAGAAGAAGAACAAGAACAAGAAGAGGAAGAAGAAGAAAAGGAAAAAAAAGAAAAAGAATACAAAGAAGACGAAGGAGAAGTTACAGAAGAAGAAGAAAATGAAGGAGAAGATGAAGATAAAGAAGAAGAAGAAGAAGAAGAAGATAATGATGAACAAAAAGAAGAAGAAGAAAAAGAAGAGAAAGAAGATAAAGCAGAAGAAGCAAAAGGGGAAGAAGAAGAAGAAGTTGATGAAGAAAAAGAAGCAGGAGAAGAAGTAGGAGAAGTAGAATAGCAGGAAGAAGAAGAGGGAGAACAAGGAGAAGGAGAAAAGAAGAAAGCGAAGAAGACAAAGGAGAAGAAGTAGTAAAAGAAGAAGAAGAAGAAGAATAAGAAGATAAGAAAGGTGATGAATAAGAAGGAGAAGAATAAGACAGGAAAGAAGAAGAAGAAGAAGAAGAGGAAGAAGAAGAAGAAGAAGAAGAAGAAGAAGAAGAAGAAGGTGAAGAAGAAAAAGAAGAAGAAGAAGAAGAAGAAGAAGAACAAGAACAAGAAGAAGAAGAAGAACAACAAGAAGAAGAAGAAGAAGAAGATGAGGAAGAAGAAGAAGAAGAAGATGAAGAAGAAGAAGACGAGGAAGAAGAAGAAGAAGAAGAGGAAGAAGAAGAAGAAGAAGAAGAAGAAAAAGAAGAAGAAGAAGAAGAAGAAGAAGAAGAAGAAGAAGAGGAAGAAGAAGAAGAAGAAGAAGAAGAACGAGAAGAAAAAGAAGAAGAAGAAGAAGACCAAGGAGAAGAAGAAGAAGAAGAAAAAGAAGAAGAAGAAGAAGAGGAAGACAAAGGAGAAGAAGTAGAACGAGAAGGTGAAGAAGAAGTAGGACAAAAAGAAGAAGAAGATGATGATGATAAAGAAAAAGAAGAAAAATAAGAAGTAAAAGAAGAAGAAGAATAAGAAGAAGAAGAAGAAGAAGAAGTAGAAGAGGAAGAAGAGGAAGAAGAAGGAGAAGAAGGAGATGCAGAAGTAGAAGAAGGAGAAGGAGAGAAGAAGAAGAAGATGTGGAAGAGGAGGAGGAGGAAGAAGAAGAAGACTAAGAGCATGATTATGATGATAATGATGATGGTGATGTAAAAGAAGAAGAAGAAAAAGAAGAAAAAGAAGAAGAAAAAGGACATAAATAAGAAGAGGAAGTAGAAGAAGAAGAGGAAGAAGGAAGAAGAAGAAGAAGAGGAAAGAGAAGTAGACGAAGGAGAAGATGAAGAAGGAGAAGGAGAAGAAGAGGGACAAGAAGAAGATGATGATGATGAAGAAGTAAAAGAAGATGAAAAAGAAGAAAAAGATGAAGAAGAAGGGGATGAAGAAGATATAGAAGGAGAATGGGAAGCAAAAGTAGAAGAAGAAGTGGAAGAAGAAGAAAAGGAAGAAGATGAAGAAGAAGAAGAAGAGAAGAAGAAGAAGGAGATGGAGAATGAGAAGAAGGAGAAGAAGAAGAAAATGATGAAGAAGAAGAAGAAGAAGAAGAAAAAGAAGAAGAAGAAGATGAAGGAGGAGAAGAAGAAGAAAAAGAACAAGAAGAAGAAGAAGAAGGAGAACAAGAATAAGAAGAAGAGGAGGAAGAAGGGGGAGATGGAGAATGAGAAGAAGGAGAAGAACAAGAAGAAGAAGAAGAAGAAGAAGTAGAAGCAGAAGATGAAGGAGAAGAAGAAGATGATGGAGAAGAAGAAGAAGAAGAAGAAGAAGAACAAGATGAAGAAGAAGAAGGAGAACAAGAACAAGAAGAAGAGGAAGAAGAAGAAGGAGGAAAAGATGATGAAGAAGAAGAGGAAGATGATGATGAAAAAGAAGTAGAAGAAGAAGTGGAAGATGCAGAAGTAGAAAAAAGTTGACAAAGAATGAGAAGAAAATGAAGTAGAAGTTGAAGAAAAGAAGACGAAGATTAAAAGAAGAACAAGATGTAGATGAAGAAGAAGATGATGAAGCGGTAGAAGAAGGAGAGAAGAAGAAGGAGATGACGAAGTACAAGATGACGAAGAAAGAATAATGTGAAGAAGAAGAAGTAGAAGATGAAGAAGAAGAAGAGGAAGAAAGAGGAGGAGAAGAAGTAGAAGAAGAAGAAGAAGAAGAAGAATAGAAAGAAGACAAAGAATACGAAGAAGAACAAGAAGAAGATGAAGTAGAAGAATACAAAGAAGAAGCTAAAGAAGAAGAGGAAGAAGAAGAAGATGTAGAAGAATATGAAGAAATAACAGTACAAGACAAAGAAGTAAAAGAAGTAGAAGAAGAAGAAGAAGAAGAAGAAGAAGAAGAAGATGATGAACAAGGGGATGAAGAAGAAATAAAAGAAGAAGAAGAAGAAGACGAAGTGCAACATGTCGAAGGAGAAGATGAAGAAGGAGGTGAAGAAGGAGGAGAAGAAGAAGAAGAGAAAGAAGACGAAGAATACGAAGAAGAAGAGGAAGATGATGATGATGATGAAGTAGAAGAATACAACGAAGAAGAAAATGAAGAAGAAGAAGCAGAAGAAGAAGAAGAAGAAAAGAAGAAGAAGAAGAAGAAGAAGATGAAGTAGAAGAAGAAGACAAAAAAGTTGAAGAAGTAGAAGAAAAAGAAGAAGAAGAAGAAGAAGAATAAGAAGATGATGATGAAAAAGAGGATGAAGATGAAGCAGAAGAAGAAGAAGATGATGAAGAAGAAGAAGAAGATGATGAAGAAAGAGAAGAAGAAGAAGAAGAAGAAGAAGAAGAAGAAGCAGAAGAAGAAAAACTAGAAAAAAAGAGGAAACAGAAGAAGAAGAAGAAGAAGAAAAGATGAAGAAGCATAGAGTAAGGAAGAAGAAGTATTAGAAGAAGAAGTAAGAGAAGAAGAAGATGAAGAAAAAGGAGAAAAAGAAGAAGAAAAAGAAGATAAAGAAGAAGAAGAGGAAGAAAAAGAACACAAAGAAGAAGAAAAAGGAGAAGAAGGAGATAAAGAAGAAGAAGAAAAAGAAGAACTGGAAGAAGAAGAAAACGAAGAAGAAGATGTCAAAGAAGAAGAAGAAGAAGAAGATGATGAAGGAGAAGGAGAAGGAGTGGGAGAATGTGAAGAGGAAGATGAAGAAGAACAAGTAGAAGTGGAAGATGAAGAAGAAGAAGAAGGAGAAGGTGAAGAAAGAAAGGAAGAAGATGTAGAAGAAGAAGAGGAAGAGGAAGAAGATGAGGAAGAAGAACAAGAAGAAGAAGAAGAAGAAGAAGAAGAAGGTGATGATGATGATGATGAAGAAGGCAAAGAAGAAGATGATGAAGAAGATGATGATGATGATGAACATGAGAATGAAGAAGAAGTAGAAGAAGGAGATGAAGAAGAAGAAGATGAAGATGATGATGATGAACAAGGAGAAGAAGAAAAAGAAGAACTAGAAGATGAAGGGTGAAAAGTAGAAGAAGAAGTCAAAGAAGTAGAAGAAGAAGAAGAAGGGGAAAGAGAAGGAGAAGGAGAGTGTCAAGAGGAAGAAGAAGAAGAAGAAGATGATGATGATGATGAAG
>JAIUJO010000977.1:22500-27500 GCA_023846275.1 Vanilla planifolia
AAGAAGAAGATGAAGGGGAAGAAGAAGAGGAAGGCAAAGAAGAAGAAGATCAAGAAAAGAAGAAGAAGAAGAAGATGATGAAGAAGAAGAAGAAGAAGAAGAAGAGGAAGAAGAAGAAGTAGAAGAAAATGAAGAAGAAGAAGAATATGAAGAAGAAGAAGAAGACGAAGAGGAAGAAGAAGAAGAATAAAGAGAAGAAGAAGAACAACAACAAGAAGAAGATGATGATGAAGGAAAAGAAGAAGAAAGAGGAGATGGAGAAGGAGTAGTAGTAGAAGAAGAATAACAAAAAGGAGGAGCAAGAGGAGGAGGAGTAGTAGTAGTAGTAGAAGAAGAAGAAGAAGGTGAAGAAGGAGAACGAGGAAAAGAAGAAGAAGAAGAAGAAGAAGAAGAAGGGGATGAGAAGTAGAAGAAGAAGAAGAAGAAGAAGAAGAAGAAGAAGAAGAAGGTGAGGAAGAAGTGGAAGAAGAAGAAGAAGAAGATAAAGGAGAAGAAGATGAAGAAGAAAAAGAAGAGGAATAAGACTAAGATGATGAAGAAGAAGAAGAAGACGAAGAAGAAGAAGAAGAAGAAGGGGAAGAAGACGAAGAAGAAGAAGAGAAAGGACAAGTAGAAGTAGTAGAAGAAGAAGAACTACAATTTGATGATGATGATGATGACAATGAAGAAGTAGAAGAAGAAGCAGAAGAAGTTGTAGTAGAAGAAGAACAGGATGAAGAAGAAGAAAATAATAAAAAGAAGAAGAAGACAAAGAAGAGGAAGACGAAGAAGTAGAAAACAAAGAATAAGAAAAAGTAAAAGAAGAAGAAGAAGATTATGAAAAGAAGAAGTAGAAGGAGAATGAAAAGAAGAGGAAGAAAAGAAGGAGAAGATAATGAAGAAGAAGAAGAAGAAGAAGACAAAGGAGAAGAAAAAGAAGGAGAAGAAAAGAAGAAGAAGAAGATGAAGAAATAGAAGAAGAAGAAGAATAAAAAGAAGAAGAATTAGAAGAAGAGAAGAAGATGAAGAAGACGAGGAAGAAGAAGAAAAAGCAGAAGAAGAAGAAGAAGACGAAGAAGATATGGAAGAAGAAGTAGGTGAAGAATAAGACGACAATGAAGAAGAAGAAGAAGAAAAAGGCAAATAAGAAGTAGATGAAGAAGAAAAACAAGAAGAGTAAGATGAGGAAGGAGAAAAGAAGAAGAAGAAGAAGAAGAAGAAGAAGATGAAGTAGAAGAAGATGAAGAAGAAGAAGAAAACAAAAAAGAAGAAGAAGAAAGAGAAGAAGAAGAAGAAGAACAAGAAGAAATAGAAAAAAATGAAGAAGAAAAAGAAGAAGAAGAAGAAGAAGAAGAAGAAGAAGACGAAGAAGAAGTAGAAGAAGGAGAAGTAGAAGAAGGAGAAGAACGAGAAGATGATGAAGAAGAAGAAAAAGAAGAAAAAGTAGTCGAAGAAGAAGAACAAGAAGGACAAGAAGTAGAAGAAGGTGAAGAGAAAGGAGAAGAAGAAGAAGAAGATGACGATGAAGAAGATGAAGAAGAAGAACATGATGGGGACAAAGAAGAAGAAGAAGAGTGAGGAGAAGAAGAAGAAGAAGAAGGAGAAGGAGAAGAAGGAGAAGGAGAAGATGCAGAAGAAAAAAAAGAAGAAGAAAAAGATGATGAAGTAGAAAAAGGCAAAGAAGAAGAAGAAAGAGAAGAAAATGGAAGAAGAAGATGAAGAAGAAGAAGAAGGAGGAGGAGAATAAGAAGAAGATAAAGACAAAGAAGAAGAAGAAGAAGAAGAAGAAGAAGGCATACAAAAAGAAGAAAAAAAAGAAGAAGAACAAGAAGAAGAAGAAGAAGGTGGAGGAGGAGGAGAAGAAGAAGAGGAAGAAGAAAAAGAAGAGAAAGAACAAGAAGGCGAAGAAGAAGATGAGAAAAAAAAGATGTAGAATTAGAAGAAGAAGAAGATGAAGAAGAAGAATAAGAAAAGGAGGAAGAAGAAGACAAATAAAGAAGAAGAAGAAGAAGAAGAAGAAGAAAAAGAAGAATATTATGTAGAAGAATAAGAAGAAGAAGAGGAAGAAGAAGAATAAGAAGGGGAAAAAGAAGGAGAAGAAGAAGGAGAAGAAGAAGAAGAAGAAGGAGAAGAAGGAAAAAGAAGTGGAAGAAGAAGAAGGAGAAGAAGACAAAGAAGAAGAAGAAGAAGTAGAAGATTGCGAAGAAGAAGAAGAAGAACAAGAAGAAGATGAAGGAGGAGGAAGAGAAGGAGAAGAAGAAGGGGAAGGAGAACAATAATAATAATAATAATTGTGATAATAATAAAAAGAAAAATAAGTTGAAGAAAAAGAAGATGAAGATGAAGAAGACAAAGAAGAGGACGACGAAGAAGAAGAAGAAGATGAAGTAGAAAAAGAAGAAGACAAGAGGAAGAAGAAGAAGAAGAAGAAGAAGAAGAAGGGGAAGGAAGAAGAAGATGTAGTGGAAAGAGAAGAAATAGAAGAAGGTGAAGAAGGAGAAGAAGAAGATGATAACGAAGAAGAAGAAGAAGGGGAAGTAGAAGAAGGCTAAGAAGACGAATAAGACAAAGAGAAAGGAGAAGAAGAATAAGAACAAGATGAAAAAGGAGAAGATGGAGAAGAAGGAAAATAAGAAGAAGAAGAAGAAGAAGATGATGAAGAAGAGGAATAACAAGATGATGAAGTCGAAGAAGAATAAGAAGAAGATAATGATGATGAAGAAGAAGTAGAAAACAAGGAAGAAGAAGAAGAAGAAGAAGAAGAAGAAAAAGACTAAAAAACTTGTAGAAGTAGAAGAATTAGAAGAAGGAGAACAAGAAGAAGAAGAAGAAGAAGTTGAAGAAGAAGAAGAATAAGAAGAAGATGATGTTTAAGAAGAAGAAAATGAAGCAGAAGATGAAGAAGAAGATGGAAAAGACAAAGAAGAAGTAGTAGAAGAAGAAGAAAATGAAGAATAAGAAGAATAAGAATAAGAAGAGGAAGAAAAAGAAGAAGAAGAAGTAGAAGAAGAAGAAGTAAAAGAAGTAGAAGAAGAAGAAGAAGATAACGATGATGATGTAGAAGAAGAAGAAGAAGAAGAAGAAGGAGAAGAAGAAGGAGAAGAAGAAGAAGAAGAAGAAGATGATGATGATGATGATGAAGAAGAAGAAGAAGAAGAAGAAGAAGAACAAAAAGAAGAAGAAAAAGAAGAAGAAAAAGAATAAGAAGAAGAATAGGAAGAAAAAGAAGAAGAAGAAGAAGAAGAGAGAGAGAGAAGAAGAAGAAGAAGAAGTGGAAGAAGAAGAACGTGAAGAAGAAGAAGAAGAAGAAGAAGTAGAAGAAGAAGAAGTAGTGGAAGAAGAAGAACGAGAAGAATAAGAAGAAGAAGAATAAGTAGAAAAAGAAGAAGAAGAAGATGAAGAAGCAGCAGAAGAAGAAGAATAAGGAGACGACGAACAATAAAACAATGAAGGCGAACAACAACAAGATGATGAAGTAGAAGAAGAAGAAGATGGAGAAGAAGAAGGAGAGAAGAAGAAGATGTAGAATAATAAGTAGGAGAAGAGGAGAAGAAGAAGAAGAAGAAGAAGAAGAAAAAGAAGAAAAGAAGGGGAAGAAGGAGAAGAATAAGAAGAAGAAGAAGAAGAAGAAGTAGGAGAAGAAGGAGAAGAAGAAGAAGAAGTAGAAGAAGAAGATGAAGATTAAATGGAAAACGTTCAAGACGAAGAAGCATAAGAAGGCGAAGAATAAGAAGAAAAAGAAGAAGAAGAAGAAGAAGAAGAAGAAGAAGGTGAAGCACAAGAAGAAGAAGAAATTGAAGAAGAAGAAAAGAAGATGAAGGAGAAGAACGAGAAGAAGAAGAAGAAGAAGAAGAAGACCAAGGAGAAGAAGAAGACCAAGGAGAAGAAGAAGAAGAAGAAGACAAAGGTGAAGAAGTAAAACTAGAAGGTGAAGAAGAAGTAGGAGAAAAAGAAGAAGAAGATGATTATGATAAAGGAAAAGAAGAAAAATAAGAAGTAAAAGAAGAAGAAGAATAAGAAGAAGAAGAAGAAGAAGAAGAAGAAGAAGAAGAAGTAGAAGAAGAAGAAGAGGAAGAAGAAGGAGAAGAAGGAGATGCAAAAGTAGAAGGAGAAGGAGAGAAGAAGTAGATGAAGAAGTGGAAGAGGAGGAGTAGGAAGAAGAAGAAGAGGAAGAACATGATTATGATGATAATGATGATGGTGATGAAGAAGAAGAAGAAGAAGAAGAAGAAGAAAAAGAAGAAAAAGAAGAAGAAAAAGGACATGAACAAGAAGAGGAAGTAGAAGAAGAAGAGGAAGAAGAAGAAGAAGAGGAAAGAGAAGTAGAAGAAGGAGAAGTTGAAGAAGGAGAAGGAGAAGGAGAAGAAGAAGATGATGATGATGAAGAAGAAAAAGAAGATGAAGAAGAAGAAAAAGATGAAGAAGAAGGGTATGAAGAAGATATAGAAGAAGGAGAATAGGAAGCAGAAGTAGAAGAAGAAGTGGAAGAAGAAGAAAAGGAAGAAGATGATGAAGAAGAAGAAGAGAAGAAGAAGAACAAGGAGATGGAGAATGAGAAGAAGGAGAAGAAGAAGAAAAAGGCAAAAAAGAAGAAGAAGAAGAAGAAGAAGAAGAAGAAAAAGAAAAAGATGAAGGAGGAGAAGAAGAAGAAGAAAAAGAACAAGAAGAAGAAGAAGAAGGAGAACAAGAACAAGAAGAAGAGGAGGAAGAAGAAGGAGGAGATGGAGAATGAGAAGAAGGAGAAGAAGAAGAAGAAGAAGAAGAAGAAGAAGTAGAAGTAGAAGATGAAGGAGAAGAAGAAGATGATGGAGAAGAAGAAGAAGAAGAAGAAGAAAAAAAAGGAGAACAAGAAAAGAAGAATAGGAAGAAGAAGAAGGATGAAAAGATGAAGAAGAAGAAGAAGAAGAAGATGATGATGAAAAAGAAGTAGAAGAAGAAGTGAAAGATGCAGAAGTAGAAAAAGATGACAAAGAATAAGAAGAAAATGAAGTAGAAGATGAAGAAAAGAAGACGAAGAAAAA
>JAIUJO010000977.1:32500-60000 GCA_023846275.1 Vanilla planifolia
CAAAAAAAAGAAGAAAAAGAAGAAGGAGAAGAAGAAGGAAAAAGAAGTGGAAGAAGAAGAAGGAGAAGAAGACAAAGAAGAAGAGAAGAAGGAGAAGAAGACAAAGAAGAAGAAGAAGTAAAAGAATGCGAAGAAGATGAAGGAGGAGGAAGAGAAGGAAAAGAAGAAGGGGAATAATATAATAATAATAATAATGATAATAATAAAAAGAAAAATAAGTTGAAGAAAAAGAAGATGAAGATGAAGAAGACAAAGAAGACGACAACGACGAAGAAGAAGAAGAAGAAGAAGATGAAGTAGAAAAAGAAGAAGACAAAGAGGAAGAAAAAGAAGAAGAAGAAGAAGAAGAAGAAGGGGAAGGAAGAAGAAGATGTAGTGGAAAGAGAAGAAATAGAAGAAGAAGGTGAAGAAGGAGAAGAAGAAGATGATAACGAAGAAGAAGAAGGGGAAGTAGAAGAAGGCGAAGAAGAAGAATAAGACAAAGAGAAAGGACAAGAAGAATAAGAACAAGATGAAGAAGGAGATGATGGAGAAGAAGGAAAATAAGAAGAAGAAGAAGAAGAAGATGAAGAAAAGGAATAAGAAGATGATCAAGTCGAAGAAGAATAAGAAGAAGATAATGATGAAGAAGAAGAAGAAGTAGAAAACAAGGAGAAGAAGAAGAAGAAGAAGAAGAAGAAGAAGAAAAAGAAGTAGAAGAAGAAGAACGAGAAGAGAAGAAGAAGAAGAAGAAGAATAAGGAGAAGAAAAAGAAGAAGAAGAAGAAGAAGAAGAAAACAAAGAATAAGAAGAAGCAGAAGATGAAGAAGAAGACAGAGAAGAAGAAGAAGTAGAAGAACAAGAAGGGGAAGAAGAAGAAAAAGAAAAAGAAGAAGAATATGAAGAAGAAGATGATGATAAAGAAGAAGAAGAAGAAGAAGAAGAAGAAAAGAAGGAGAAGATGAAGATGATGAAGAAGAAGAAGAAAAAGCAGGGGAAGAAGAAGAAGAGGTACAAGAAGAACGAGAAGAGGAAGAAGAAGAAGAAGAAGAAGAAGAAGAGTAAGAAGAAGAAGAAGAAGAAAAAGAAAAGTAGAAGAAGAAGAGGAAGAAGAAGAAGTAGTAGAAGAAGAAGAAGTAAAGGGAGACGACAATGAAGTAGAAAACGAAGATAAAGAAGGACAAGATGAAGCAGAAGAAGAAGAAGAAGAAGAAGAAGAAGAAGAGAAGTGGGAGATGTAGAATGAGAAGAACGAGAAGAGAAAAGTAGAAGAACACGAAAAGGAATTGAAGAAGAAGAAGAGGGAGAAGGAGAAGAGTGAGAGGAAGAAGAAGAAGAAGGAGGAGGAGAAGAAGAAGAAGAAGAAGATTAAAAAGAAGTAAAAGAAAAAGAAGAAGAAGAAGAAGAAGAAGAAGATGAGGTGAAGAAGAAGACGAAGAAGAGGTAGAAGAAGTAGATGACGAAGAAAACGAAGAATAAGATGAAAAAGAAGAAGAAGAAGAAGAAGAAGAGGAAAAAGCATAAGAAGAAGAAGAAGAAGAAGATGATAAAGAAGAAGAAGAAGAAGAAGAAGATGACAAAGGCAAAGATGTAGAACAAGTAGTTGAAGAAGAAGAAGTAGAAGAAGGCGAAGGATGAAGAATTAGCACAAGATGAAGAAGAAGAAGGAGAAGAAGAAGTCGAAGAGGAAGAAGGCAAAGACAAAGAAAAAGAAGAAGAAGAAGAGGAAGAAGAAGAAGAAGAAGAAGACAAAGAAGAAGAAAAAGAAGAAGAAGAAGAACATGAACATTAAGAATAAGAAAATGAAGAAGAAGAGAAAGAAGAGGTGGAAGAAGTAACAGAAGTAGTAGAAGAAGAAGAAGAAGAGGAAGAAGAAGAAGGAGAGAGGGAAAAATAAGAATAAGAAGAAGGAGAAGAAGAAGAAGAAGAGGAAGAAGAAGATGAAGAAGTGGAAGAAGAAGAAGAAGAAGAAGAAGATGACGATGATAATGATGGTGTTGAAACCGAAGATGTAGAAGAAAATGAACAAGAAAAAGAAGAAAAAGAAAAAGAAGATGAACAAGAAGAAGAAGACGACGATGATATTGATGGTGTTGAAATAGAAGAAGTAGAAGAAAATGAACAAGAAAAAGAAGAAGAAAAAGAAGATGAACAAGAAGAAGAAGAAGAAGATGAAAAAGAAGTAGGACAAGAAGAAGAAGAAGAAGAAGAAGAAGAAGAAGAAGAAGAGGAAGAAGAAGAAGAAGAAGAAGAAGAAGACAAAGACTAAGAAGAAGAAGAAGAAGAACAAGAACAAGAACATGAGAAATAAGAAAATGAAGAAGAAGAGAAAGAAGAGGCAGAAAAAGTAGTAGAAGCAGAACAAGAAGAAAAGAAGAAGACAAAGACATCTAAGAAGATGAAGAAGAAGAAGAAGAAGAAGACGAAGAAGGATAAGTGGGATAAGGAGAAGAAGGATAAGGAGAATAATAATAATAATAATAACAATAATCATAATAATAATAATAATAATTTATAGTAGTAACAATAATAGTAATAATAAGATGATGAAGAAGACGAACATAAACAAGACAAAGAAGAAGAAGAAGAAGAGGAAGAAGAGCGAGGAGAAGAAAAAGAAGAAGAAGATGAAGTAGAAGAAAAAGAAGAATTAGAACATGAAGAAGAAGAAGGAGAAGAGTAGTAATAGGACGAAGAAGGAGAAGATGGAGAAGAGGAAAAAGAAGAAGAAGAAGCAGAAAAAGAAGAAAAAAAAGAGGAAGAAGAAGACGATGATAAATAATAATAATTATAAGAAAACTAAAAAGAAGAAGAAGAAGAAGAAGAAGAAGAAGAGGAAGAAGATGGAGAAGAAGCAGAAGATGAAGAAGTAGAAGAAGAAGAAGAAGGAGAAGAAGTAGAAGAAGAAAGAGAAGGAGAAGAAGAATGAGAAGAAGACGAAGAAGAGGAAGAAGAAGACAAAGAAGAGTAAGAGGAGGAAGAAGAAGAAGAAGAACGAAGAAGAAGAAAAAGGCGAAGAAGAAGAAGAAGAAGATGAAAAATTTGAGGAAGAATTAGAAGAATAAGAAAGACAAGAAGAAGAAGAAGAAGAAGACAAACAAGAAGAAGATGAAGAAAAAGAAGAAGAAGAAGAAGAAGAAGAGGAAGAAGAAGAAGAAAAAGAAGAAGAAGAAGAAGAAGAAGAAGAAGAAGAAGAAGAAGGAGAAGAAGGAAAAGGAGAAGGAGAAGTAGAAGGTGAAGGAGAAGGAGTAGTAAGAGAATGTGAAGAAGAAGAAGAAGAAGATGATGATGAAGATGAAGGTGAAGAAGGTAAGGATGGAGAGGAAGAAGAAGAAGAAGAAGAAAGAGAAGAAGAAAAAGGAGATGGAGAATGAGAAGGAGAAGAGGAAAAAGAAGAAGTAGAAAAAGAAGAAGAAGAAGAGGAAGAAGAAGAGGATGATGAAGAATAATAATAGTAATAATAATAAGAAGAAGAAGAATAAGAAAAACTAGAAAAAGAGGAAGAAGAAGAAAAAGAAGTATAAGAAGAAAAGGAAGAAGATGAAGAAGAAGTATAAGACGAAGAAGAAGAAGAAGAAGAAGAGAAATAAGGAGAAGAAGAACTAGAAGAAGACAAAGAAGAATAACAGGAAGAAGAAGAAGAAGACAAAGAAGAAGAAAAAGGCTAAGAAGAAAAAGAAGAGGAAGAAGATGAAGAACTAGAAAAAGAGAAAGCCAAGAAGAAGAAAAAGAAGAAGAAGACAAAAAAGAAGAAGAAGATGAAGAAGATGAAGAAGAAGATGAAGAAGATGAAGAAGAAGATGAAGAAGAAGAAGAAGAACAACAACAAGAAGATGATGATGATGAATAAGAAGAAAAAGAAGAAGAAGAAGGAGAAGAAGAAGGAGAAGGAGAAGGAGAAGGAGAAGTAGAAGGAGAAGGAGGAGGTGTAGTAAGAGAAGGTGAAGAAGAAGAAGCGAAAGATGAAGAATAAGAAGAAGAAGAAGAAGAAGAAGAAGAAGAAGGAGAAGAAGAAGAAGAAGAAGAAGGTGAAGAAGGTGAGGAAGGAAAAGAAGAAGAAAAAGAAGAAGAAGAAGATGACGATGAAGAAGAAGTTGAGGAAGAAGAAAAAGAAGAAGAAGAAGAAGATGACCATGAAGAAGAAGAAGATGACCACGAAGAAGAAGAAGAAGTGGAAGAAGAAGAAGAAGAAGAAGAAGAAAGAGAACAAGAAGAAGAAGAAGAAAAGGATGAAGAGGAAAAAGAAGGAGAAGATGGAGAAGGGGAAGAAGAAGAAGGAGGAGGATGAGGAATAAAAGAATTAGAAATAAAGAAGAGAAAGAAGAAGAAGAAGAAGACAAAGAAGAAGAATTTTAAGACATAGAAGAAGAAGAAGAAGAAGAGGAAGAAGAACATGGTGAAGAAGAAGAAGAAGAGGAAGGACAACGAGAAGAAGAACATGAAGTAATAGTAGAATAAGAAGAAGAAGAAGAAGAAGAAGGCAAGGAAGAGAAAGAAGAAGAGGAAGAAGTTGAAAAAGAAGAAGATGATGATGATGATAAAGAAGAATAAGAAGAAGAAGAAGAAGAAGAAGGAGAAAAAGAAGAAGAGGGTGATGAAGAAGTAGAAGAAGAAGAAGAAGATGATGATGAAGAAGAAGAAGAAGAAGTAGAAGACAAAGAAGAAGAACAAGCAAAAGATGAAGAAGAAGAAGAGAAAGAAGAAACACTTGAAGAATATGACGATGAAGAAAAAGAAGAAGAGGATGAAGAAGAAGAAAAAGAAGAAGAAGAAGAAAGAGAATATGAATAATAATAAGAAGAAGAAGTAGAAAAAGTAGAAAAAGATGGAGAAGGACAAGAAGAAAAATTAGAAGAAGGAGCAAAAGATGAAGTAGAAGGAGAAGAAGACGAAGAATAAGAAGGCAAAAAAAAAGAAGAAGGAGAAGATGAATTAGAAGGCAAAGAAAAAGAAGAAGAAGAGGAAGAAGAAGAAGATGGAGAATGAGAAAGAGAAGGAGGAAAAGAAGAAGAAGAAGAAGAAGAAGGTAAGAAAGTAGTAGAAGACGAAGAAGTATAAGAAGATGGAGAAGATGGAGAAGAAGAAGAAGAAGAAGTAGAAGAAGTAAAAGAGAAAGAAGAAGAACAAGAAGAAAAAGAAGAGGAAGAAAAACTAGTAGAAGAAGAAAAAAAACGAGAAGAAAAAGAAGACGAAGGCGAAGATGTACAAGACAAAGAAGAAGAAGTACAAAAATGCAAAGAAGAAGAAGACAAAGAATAAAAAGAAGAAGAACAAAATGAAGAAGAAAAAGAAGAAGAAGAGTAGTAGTAGTGGTAGAAGAAGAAGAAGAATAAGAAGAATAAGAAAAATTAGAAGAAGAACGAGAAGGAGAAAAAGAAAATGTCCAAGAAGAACAACAACAACAGGGAGAAGAAGAAGAAGAAAAAGAATAAGAAGAAGAAGAAAAAGGATAAGAAGAAGAAGAAAAAGTAGAAGAACAAGAAGAAGGAGGAGGAGAAGAAGAAGGAGGAGAAGAAGAAGAAGAAGAAGAAGAAGAAGACGACGAAGAAGAAGACGAAGAGGAGAAGGAGGAGGAAGAAGAAGAAGAAGAAGCAGAAGAAGATGAAGAAGAAGAAGATGAAGAAGAATAAAAAGTGGAAGAAGAAAAAGGCGAAGAAGAAGAAGAAGAAGAAGAAGAAGAAGTGGAAGAAGAAGAAGTAGAAGAAGAAGAAGAAGAAGAAAAGCAAGAATATCAATAAGAAGGAGGAGAAGAAGAAGAAGAAGAAGGAGCAGAAGGAAGAAGCAGGAGATGAAGAAGAAGAAGAAGGAGGAGGCGAAGCAGAAGATGAAAAAGAAGAAGTTAAAAAAAAACACGAAGAAGAAGATGAAGAACATGAACATGAACATGAACAATAATAAATAGAAGAAGAAGAGGAATAAAAGTGGAATAAGAAGAAGAAGAAGAAGAAGAAGAAAGCAAAGAAGAAGAACAAGAAGAAAAGAAGATGATGAAGAAGAAGAAGAAGAAGATGATGATGATGAAGGAGAAGAAGAAAAAGAGGAATGCGAAGAAGTAGAAGAAGAAGAAGAAGATGATGAAGAAGAAGAATAAGAAGATGAAGGAGGAGGAGGAAGAGGAGAAGAAGAAAGAGAAGGAGAAGAAGAAGTAGAATAATGATAATGATAATAATAATAAGAAGAGGTTGAAGAAGAAGAAGAAGTTGAAGAAGATAATGAAGAAGAAGAACAAGAAGAAGACGAAGTAGAAGACAAAGAGGAAGAAGAAGAAGAAGAAGAAGAAGAAGAAGAAGAAGAAGAAGAGGAAAGAGAAGAAAATGAATAAGAATAAGAATAAGAAATAGAAGAACAAGAAGATGATGAAGAAGAAGATGGAGAAGAAAAAGAAGAAGAAGAAGAAGTAGAAGAGAAAGAAAAAGGAGAAGAAGAATAAGAACAAGCTGAAGAAGAGGAAGTTCTTCGAGAAGAAGGAAAAGATGAAGAGGAAGAAGAAGAAGAAGTAAAAGAAGAAGTAGGAGAGAAAGAGGAAGAAGAAGAAGAAGAAGAAGAGGAAGAAAAGCTATAAGAAGAAGAAAAAGAGCAACAAGAAGAATAAGAAGATGAAGATTTACAAGACAAAGAAGAAAAAGAAGTAAAAAAAAGCAAACAAGAGGAAGACAAAGATGAAAAAGAAGATGAATAAGATGAAGAAGAAAAAGAAGAAGTAGTAGTAGTAGAAAAAGAAGAAGAAGAAGAAGAAACATTAAAGAAGGAGAAGAAGAAAAAGATAAAGACGAAGAAGAACAAGAAGATGAAGAAGAAGAAAAAAAGAAGAAGAGGAAGAAAAAAAGAAGAAATATAAGGAGGAGGAGGGGAAGAACATGGAGAAGAAGAAGAAGAAGATGATGAAGAAAACGAAGAAGAAGATGAAGAATAGGATGATGAAGAAGAAGAAGAAGAAGAATACGAAGAAGAAGAACATGAAGAAGAATAAAAAGAGAAGGAAGAAGAAGAAGAAGAAGAAGAAGAAGAAGAAGAAGAAGAAGAAGAAGAAGTGGAAGAAGAAGAAGAAAAAGAAGAAAAGGAAGAATATCAAGAAGAAGGACAAGAAGAGGAAGAAGAAGAAGAAGAAGAAGGAGAAGATGAAAGAGGAAAGAAGGAGAAGAAGAAGAGGAAGGAGGAGGAGGAGAAGAAGAAGATGAAGAAGAAGAACAAGGACATAACAAATAATAAAATGAAGGACATGAGGAATAAGAAGTGGAAGAACAAGAAGAACCAGAAGAAGAACCAGAAGAAGAACAAGAAGAAAAGAAGATGAAGAAGATGAAGAAGAAGAAGAAGAAGAAGGTGAAGGAGAAGAAAAAGAAGAATGCAAAGAAGTAGAAGAAGAAGAAGAAAAAGATGATGAAGAAGAAGACGGAGGAGGAGGAGAAGGAGAAGAAGAAGGAGAAGGAGAAGTTGAATAATAATAATGATAATAATATTAATAATAAGAGGTTGAAGAAGAAGAAGAAGAATAAGTTGAAGAAGATAATGAAGAAGAACAAGAAGAAGACGAAGTGGAAGAAGTAGAAGACAAATCGAAAGGAGAAGAAGAAGAGGAAAGAGAAGAAAATGAATAAGAATAATAAAAATAATATGAAGAAGAGAAGATGAAGATGAAGAAGAAAGAGAAGAAGGAGAATAATAATAAGAAGAAGAAGAACACAAAGAAAAAGGAGAAGAAGAATAAGAACAAGATGAAGAAGAGGGAGAAGATAAAGAAGAAGGAAAAAATGAAGAAGAAGAAGAAAATGATAGAGAAGAAGAAAATGGAGACGAGGAAGAAGGAGAAGAGAAGAAGAAGAAGAAAAAGAAGAAGAAAAACAAGAAAAAAGAAAAGAAGAAGAATAAGAAGATGAAGAAGCAGAAGAAGAAGAAGAAGAAGAAGAAGAAGAAGAAGAAGAAGAAGATGTTGATGATGAAAAAGAAGAAGAAGAAGAAGAAGAAGAAGAAGAAGAAGAAGCAGCAAAAGAAGAAGAACGAGAAGAAGAAGAGGAAGAGGAAGCACAAGAAGAAGAAAAAGAATAAAACAAAGAAGTAAAAGTAGAAGAAGAAGAAGAAAAAGAAGACAGAGAAGAAGGAGAGGAAGAAGAAAGAGTAAAAGAAGAAGTAGAAGAAGAAAAATAAGAGGAAGAAGAAGAAGTTGATGATGATGGCGATGAAGAAGCAATAGGAGGAGGAGAAGAAGAAGAAGAAGAGGAAGAAGAAGAAGGAGAAGAAGAAAAGTAAGAAGAAGAAGACAAAGAAGAAGAAGAAAAAGAAGAAAGAAGAAGAAGAAGAAGAAGAAGAAGTGGAAGAAGAAGATCGAGATGAAGAAGAAGAAGTAGAAGAAGAAGAAGAAGAAGAAAAAGATGATGAGGAAGAAGAAGAAGAAGAAGAAGAGGAAGAAGATGGAGAAGAAGAAGAATAAGAAGAAGAAGAAGAAGAAGAAGAAGAAGAAGAGATGAAGAAGAATGAAATGTAGAATGAGATGAAAGAGAAGAGGAAAAAGAAGAAGAAGAAGAAAAAGAAGAAGAGGAAGAGGAAGAAGGAGAGGAATAAGCAGAAGTAGAAGAAGAAGGAGAACAAAAAAGAAGAAGAAGAAGAAGAGGAAGAAGAAGATGAAGAAGGAGAAGAAGAAGAAGAAGAAGTCAAAGATAAAGAAGTATAAGAAGATGAAGAAGAATAAGAAGACACAAAAGACGAAGAAGAAGAAGAAGAAGAAAAAGAAGGAGAAGAAGAAGATAAAGAGGAAGAAGAAGAAGAAGATGAGGAAGACGAAGAAGAAGAATAAAATGACAAAAAAGAAGAAGAAGAATAAGTACAAGATAAAGGTGGAGTAGTCGAACAAGTAGATGTTGAAGAAGAAGAAGGAGAAGAGAAAGAAGAAGAAGATGAAGAAGGCGACGACGAAGAATAAGAAGAAAAGCACGAAGTAAAGAAGGACTAGAAGAAGAAGAAGAAGGAAAAGAAGAAGAAGGAGAAGAAGGAAGAAAAAGCAAAAGAAGGAGTAGAGGAACAAGAAGAAGAAGAAGATGTTAATGATGATGGGGATGAAGAAGAAGAAGAAGAATAAGGAAAAGAAGAAAAGAAGAAGAAGAAGAAGAAGAAAAAGAAGATGAATAAAAAGAAAAAGAAGAAGAAGAAGACGAAGAAGTAGAAGAAGTAGAAGTAGAAGAAGAAGATGATGATGAAGAAGAAGAAGCAAAAGAAGAAGAAGACGAAGAAGAAGAAGAAGAAGACATCAAAGGTAAAGAAGAAGAAAAAGAAGAACAAAGGAGAAGAAGTATAAGAAGAAGAAGAAAAAGGACAAGAAGAAGGAGAAGTAGATGAAGAAGAAGTAGAAGAAGGTGATGATGAAGAAGAAGGAGAAGAAGAAGAGGAAGAAGAAGGAGAAGAAGAAGAAGAATAAGAAGAAGAAGGTGAGAGTTGAAGTAGAAGAAGAAGAAGAAGACAAAAATGAAGAATAAGAAGAAGAACAAGAACAAGATCATGAAGAAGAAGAAACAAAAAAAGAAGAGGAAGAAGTGGACGAAGAAGAAGAAGAAGAAGAAGAAGACAAAGAAGAAGAACAAGAAGAAAAGAAAACAAAGAAGATCAAGAAGAAGATGAAGAAGAAGAGGAAAAAGGAGTAGAAGAAGAAGAAGAATGCAAAGAAGTCGAAGAAGATGATGAAGAAGAAGAAGATGAAGAAGAAGAAGGAGAAGAAGAAGACGTAGACAAAGAAAATAATGGAGGAGGAGAAGGAGAAGAAATAGTAGGAGAAGAAGAAGAAGAAGTTGAAGAAGAACAAGAAAAAGATGAAGAAGATAAAGAAGATGAAGAAGAAGAAGTAGAAGAGGGAGTAGGAGAAGAAGAAGACAAAGAGGAAGAAGAAGAAAAAGAAGATGAAGAAGGTGTAAGAAAAGAAAACAAAGAAGAAAAGAAGAAGAAGAAGAAGATGAAGAAGAAGGAGGAGGTGGAGGAGGAGAAGACGATGTAGAAGAAGAGGAGACAAAGAAAATGGAGAAGAAGAATAAGAACTAGATGAAGAAGATGGAGATGATGGAGAAGAAGAAGAAGAAGAAGGAGAAGAAGTAGAAGAAGAAGAAGAAGAAGAAGATAGGAAAGGAGTAGGAGAAGAAGAAGAACGAGAAGGAGAAGAAGAAGAAGAAGAAGATGAAGAAGAATAAGAAGAAGAAGAAGAAGAAGATGATGATGATGATGAAGAAGAAGAAGAAGAAGAAGAAAAGAAGAAGAAGATGATGAAGAAGTAGAAGAAGAAAAAGAAGAAGAACTAGAATAAGAAGAAGAAAAAGAAGAATGAGAAGAAGAAGAAGGAGAAGAAGTAGAAAAAGAAGAAGATAGAGAAGAAGAAGAAGAAGAAGTTGATGATGATGATGAAGAAGAAAAAGGTGCAGAAAAAAGATGAAGAAGAGGAGGAAGAAGAAGAAGAAGAAAAAGTGGAGGAAGAAGTAAAAGAAGAAGATGAAGAAGATGAATAAGAAGAAGTGGAAAAAGAAGAATGAGAGGAAGTAAAGGAAGAAGAAGATGGAGGAGAAGACAAAGATGAAGACAAAGAAGAAGAAGAAGAAGAAGAAGAAGAGGAAGAAGTAGTTGAAGAAGAAGAAGTAGAAGAAGATGCAGGAGGAGGAGACAACGAAGAAGAAGAAGACAAAGATTAAGAAGAACAAGATGATGAAGTAGAAGAAGAGAAAGAAGAAGAAGAAGAGAAGAAGAAGAAGGAGATGCAGAATGAGAAGGAGAAGAGGAGAAATAAGAAGAAGAAGAAGAGGAAGAAGTAGAAGAATAAGAAGAACAAGAAGAAGAGGGAGAAGAAGAAGAAGAATAAAAAGAGGAAGATAAAAAAGAAGAAGAAGAAGAAGAAGAAGAAGACAAAGAAGAAGTAGAAGAAGAAGAACTAGAAGAAGAAGAATAATAATAAGAAGTCAAAAAAGAAGAACAATAAGAAGAATAAGAAGAAGAACAAACATAAGAAAAAGAAGAAGAAGAAGAAAAGAAAAAAAAGGAGAAGAAAAAGAAGAAGAAGAAGAGGATGACAAAGAAGGCGAAGAAGAAACGATGGCGAAGAAGAAGAAGAAGAAAAAAAGACAAAGCAGAAGTAGTAGAACTAGAAGATGAAGAACAAGAACAAGAAGATGATGACAAAGAAGAAGAAGAAAAAGAAGAAGTAGAAGAGGAAGAATAAGAAGGAAAAGAAGAAGAATAAGAGGAAAAGAAGAAGAAAAAGATGTTGAAGAAGAAGAGGAAGAAGAGGTATAAGAATAAGAAGAAGAAAGCGAGGTTGGAGAAGAAAAAGAAGAAGAAAGCGAGGTTGGAGAAGAAAAAGAAGAAGAAGAAGAAGGAGTAGGAGGAGAAGGAGAAGAAGGAGGAGGAGAATAATAATAATAATAATAATAATAATAAGTTGAAGAAGAAGAAGAAGAAGATAAAGAAGACAAAGAAGAATAGGAAGAAGAAGAAGAAGAGGTACGAGAAGGAAATGAAGAAGAAGATGAATAAGAAGAAAATGAAGAATAACAAGACGAAGGAGAAGAAGAAGAGCAGCAAGAAGAAGAGGAAGATGAAGAAATAGGAGAAGAAGAAGAATAAGAAATGGAAAAATAAGAAGGAGAATAAGTAAAAGAAGATGAAGTAGAAGTAGTAGAAGAAGAAGTAGACAAAGAAGTAGAAGATGGAGAAGATGAAGAAGGAGGAGGAGGAGGAGGAGAAGAAGAAGAAGAAGATGAAGAAGAAGAAGAAGAAGGGGGAGGAGAAGAAGAAGATGATGGTGGAGAAGAATAAGAAGAAGAGGAAGAGGAAGATGGAGAAGAAAAAGAAGAAGAAGAAGAAGAAAGAGATGTAGAAGAAGAATAACGAGAAGAAAAAGCAGAAGAAGAAAAACAAAAAGTAAAAGAAGAGGAAGAGGAAGAAGAAGAAGAAGAAGAAGTAAAAGGAGATTGAGAATGAGAAGATGGAGAAGTGTAGAAAGAAGAAGAACAAGAAGAAGAAAAAGAGGAACAAGAAGAGGAAGAAGGAGAAGAAGAATAAAAAGAAGAAGAAGTGGAATGACAAGGACATGAAGAAGAAGAAAAAGAAGAAGAAGAACAGCAAGAAGAAGAAGAAGAAGAAGAAGAAGGAGAAGAAGGAGAAGCAAAAGAAAACGAAGGAGTGGAAGAAGAAGATGAAGATAAAGAAGTAGAAGAAGAAGATGAAGAATAGGAAGATAAATAAGAAGAAGGAGAAGAAGATGAAGAAGAAAAAAAGTAGAACAAGATGAAGTAGAAGATGAAAAAGAAGAAGAAGAAGAAGAAAAAAATAGAATGAGAAGAAGAAGAAGAAGAAGAAGATGAGGAGGAAGAAGAAGAAGAAGAAGAAGAAGATGAAGGAGAAGAAGAAGAAGAAGGCGAAGTAGAAGAAGATGAAAAATAAGAAGTGGAAGAGGAAGAAGACAAAGACTAAGAAGGAGAAGAAGAAGAAGACGAAGAATATGTAAATGAAGAAGAAGAAGAAGAAGAAGAAGAATATGAAGTAGAAGAATACGAAAAAGAAGATAATGAAGAAGAGGAAGAAGAAGAAGAAGAAGAAGAAGAAGAAGTAGAACAAGATGAAGAAGTAGAAGAAGAAAAAGAGGAAGAAGAAGAAGACAAAGAAGAACACGAAAAAGATGATGAAGAAGAAGATGAAGAAGAAGTAGAAGAAGAAAATGATGATGACAAAAAAGAAGACGATGAATAAGGAGAAAAGGAAGAAGAAGAAGAAGAAGAAGAGGATGACGAAGAAGAAGAATATGAAGAAGAAGAAGAAGAAGAAGAAGAAAAAGCAGGAGTTGATGAAGAAGAAAAAGAAGGAGAAGAAGAACGATTAGAGGACGAAGAAGAAGAAGAAGACAAAGAAGAATAAGAGGAAGAAAAAGTAGAAGAGGAAGAAGAAGAAGAAGAAGGTGATGAAGAAGAAGAAGAAGAACTAGAAGAAGAAAGCGAAGAAGAAAAAGAAGAAGAAGACAAAGAAGAAGAAGAAGAAGAAGAAGAATAAGATGAAGTCGAAGAAGAAGAAGAAGAAGAAGATGAGAAGAAGAAGAAGAAGAAGAAGGAGATGGAGATGGAGAAGGCGAAGGAGAAGAAGAATGAGTAGGATAAGGCGAAGAATAAGAAAGGAAGAAGAAGATGAATATGAAGAAGAAGGAGAAAAAGAATAAGAAGAAGGAGAAGAAAAAGAAGAAAAAGAAGGAGAAGAACAAGAAGAAGAAGAAGAAGAAAGATAAGATGGAGAAGAAGATGAAGAAGTAGAAGAAGAAAAAGTTCATGAAGAAGAAAAAGAGGGAGAAGAAGAAGAAGAAGAAGAAGGCGAGGAAGAAATAGAAGAAAAAAAAAGACAAAGAAGAAGAAGTACAAGAAGAAGAAAGAAGAAGAAGTAGAACATGAAGAAGAAGAAGAAGAAGAAAAAGAGGGTGAAGAAGAGGATGATGAAGAAGACGATTAAGAAGAAGAAGAAGACAAGGAAGAAGAAGAAGAAGGAGAGAAGCAAGGAGAGGAAGAAGAACAAAAGATGCAGAATAAGATGAAGAAGAAGAAGAGAGAAGAAAAGAAGAAGATGATGATGAAGAAGAAGACGATGAAGAAGAAGTAGTCATAGAAGAAGAAGAAGAAAGAGAAGCAGAAGAAGAAGAGAAGAAGAAGAAGAAGATGAAAAAGAAGGAGAAGAAGAAGTGGAAGAAGTAGAAGGAGGGGAAGAAGATGAAGTAGATGGAGGAGAAGACGTAAAAGTAGAAAGAATAGAAAAAGAAGAAAAAGGAGAAGAAGCAGAAGGTAAGAAGGCGAAGAAGAAGAAGAAGACAAACACAAAGTAGAAGAAAAGAGTAGAAGAGGAAGAAGAAGAATAAGAAGGAGAAAAAGTAGTAGAAGAAGAAGATGATGATGATGAAGAAGACGGTGGCAAAGAAGAAGAAGAAGAAGAAGAAGAAGAAGAAGATGGAGAAGAAGAAAGAGAAGTAGAAGAAGAAGAAGAGAAGGAAGAAGGAGAAGATGAAAAAGAAGAAGAAGATGGAGAAGAAGAGGTAGATTAAGAAGTAGAAGAGAGAGAAGAAGATGATGAAGGAGAGGAAGAAAAGGAAGTAGAAGAAAGAGAAGAAGAAGAAGAAGCCAAAGATGCACAAGATAAAAAAGAAGATGAACTAGAAAAAGGCAAAGAAGAAGAAAACGAATAAGAAAAAGAACAAGAACCAGATTCGAAGAAGAAGAAGAAGAAGAAGAAGAAGAAGAAGAGGAAGAAGAAGATAAAGACGAAGATGAAGAAGAAGAAGAAGAAGAAAGAATAAAAAAAGAAGAAAAAAAGAAGAAAAAAAGAAGAAAAAAAAGGAGAAGAACAAGAAGGAGGAGAAGAAGAAGGCAAAGAAGATGAAGAAAAAGAAAATGAAGAAGAGGAAGAGGAAGAAGAAGAAGAAGAAATAGAAGAAGAAGAAGATGAAGAAGAAGAAGACAAAGATGAAGAAGATGATGATGAGTAAGAAGAAGAAGAAGCAGATAAGGATGAAAAAGAAGAAGAAGGAGAAGAAGAAAAAGAAGTAGAAGAAGAAGAGAAGAAGTAGAATTAAAGGAAGAATATCAAGAAGAAAAACAAGACAAAGAAGACGAAAAAGAAGAAGAAGGAAGGAAAGTAGAAGATGAAGAAGAAGAAGAATAAGAAGAAGATGGAGAAGAATATGAAGAACAAGATGACGATGACGAAGAAGAAGAAGACGAAGAAGAAGAAGACAAAAGTGAAGAAGAAGAAGGAGAAGATGAAGAAGAAGAAGAAGAAGAAGAAGCGGAAGAAGAAGAAGAAGAAGAAGAAGATGTAAAAGAAGTGGATAAAGAAGAGAGATGATGATGAAGAAGAAGAAGAAGAAGGAGAAGGAGAGGAGAAGGAGAACAAGAAAAATAGAAGGAAAAGAAGAATAGTAGGAAGAGGGAGTAGAGTAAGAGGGAGAAGAAGAAGAAGGAGAAGAAGAAGAAGTAGAAGAAGAAGAAGAAGAAGAAGAAGAAAAGAAGAAGAGGAAAAACAGGAAGAAGAAGAAGAGGATGCCAAAAAAGAAAAGAAGTCGAAGACAAAAAAGAAGACGAAGAGGATGGGAAAGAAGAAGAAGATGAAGAAAAAAAAGGAAGAAATAGATGAAGAGGAAGAAGAAGAAGTAGAAGAAGAAGAAGAATAAGAACAAGAACAAGAAACAAGAAGAGGAAGAAAGAGAAGAAGAAGATGAAAAAAAGGAAGAAGAAGGAAAGAAGAAGAAGACAAAGAAAAAGAAAAAGAAGAAGAAAATGAATAAGAAGGAGAGGAAGAATCAGACAAAGAAGAGGAACAAGAAAAAGAAGAGAAGAAGATGATCAAGAACACGAACATGAGGAAGAAGAGGAAGTGGAAGAAGATGAAGAAAAGGAAGAAGAAGAAGAAGAAGAAGCAGAAGAAGAGGAAGATGGAGAAGAAGAAGAAGAAGAAGAGGAGGAAGAAGAAGAAGAGTAAGAAGAAGAAGAAGAAGGAGAAGGAGGAGAAGAAGATGAAGAAGATGGAGGAGAAGAATAAGAAGAAGGAGACGAAGAAGAAGAGGAAGAAGAAGAAAAACAAGGAGAAGAAGAAGATGAGGAAGTAGAAGAGAAGAAGAAAAAGAAGAAGAGGTAGAGGAGGAGGAGGAGGAAAAAGAAGATGATGATGAAAGAAGAAGAAGAAGAAGTAGAAGAAGAAAAAGAAGAAGAAGAAGAAGTAGAAGAAGTAGAAGAAGTAGATGAAGTTGTAGAAGACAATGAAGAAGTAAAAAAAGTAGAAGAAGAAGAGAAGAAGAAGAAGAAGGAGAAGAAGTAGAAGAAGATGATGATAAAGTAGAAGAAGAAAAAGAGAGGAAGAATAAGAAGTACATGTAGAAGAAGAAAAAGCAGAAGAAGAAAGAGACGAAAAAGAAGAACAAGGCTAAGAAGAAGAAGAAGAGAAGAAGAGGAAGAAGAAAAGGAAGAAGGAGAAAGGAAGGAGAAGGAGGAGAAGAAGAAAAAAAAGTAGAAGGAGAAGAAGAAGAAGAAGAAGAAGAAGAGAAGAAGAAGATGAAAAGAAGAAGAAGGATAAAAAGAAGAAGAAGAAGAAGAAATAGAAGAAGAAGATGATGAAGAAGAAGAAGATGAAGAAGACGAAGAACTCGAAGAAGAAGGAGAACATAATGAAGAAGAAGAAGAAGAAAATGAAGAAGAAGAAGAATAAGAAGAAGAAGAAGAAGAAGAAGAAGAAGAAGAAGAAGAAGAGGATGGAGAAGAAGAGGAAGATGAGGAAGAAGAAGAAGAGAAGATGATGATGATTATGATGATGAAGAAGAAAACAAGAAGAAGAAGAAAAAGAAGTAAAGATGAAGAAGAGGAAGAAGAAGAAGCAGAAGAAGAAGAAGTAGACAAAGATGATGAAAAAGATGAAGTAGTAGAAGAAGAAGATGATGAAGAAGTAGTCGAAGAAGAAGAAGAAGATGATGAAGAAGAACAAGAATAGGAAGAAGAAAGTGAAGCAGAAGAAGGAGAAGAAGAAGAGCAAGAAGAAGAAGAAGAAGAAGAAGGAGAAAAAGAAGACGAAGAACAACTAGAAGATGAAGAGGAAGAAGATGAAGAAGAAGAAGAAAGAGAAGAAGTAGAGAAGAAGAACAAGAAGACGAAGAAGAAGAAGAAGTGAAGAAGATGAAAAGGAAAAAGAAGAATAAGAAGAAGAAGAAGAAGAAGAAAAAGAAAGAAGAAGAAGAAGATGAAGAAAGGAAGAAGAAGAAGAAGAAGAAAGAAGAAGAAGAAGAAGAAGAAGAAGAAGAAGAGGTGGATGAGGAGACAAAGAAGAGGAAGAAAAAGAAGAAGAAGAAGAAGTAGAAGAAGAAGAAGAAGAAAAAGAAGAAGAAGAAGGAGAAGGAGAAGTAAAAGGATAAGAAGAAGAAGAAGGATAAGAAGAAGAAGAACAAGATGGAGAACAATAAGAAGAAAGAAGAGGATGAAGAAGAAAAGTAGAAGATGATTAAGAAGAAGAAGAAGTAGTAGTAGTAGAAGAAGAAGAAGAAGAAAAAGAAGAAGAAAAAGAACAACAACAACAATAATAATAATAATAATAATAATAATAATAAGAAAATGAAGAAGAAGAAGAAGAATAGAAGAAGTTAAAGAAGAATAATAGAAAGAAAAATAAGAAGAAGAAGAAGAAGAAGAAGAAGAAGAAGAAGAAGATGGAGAAGAAGAAGAAGAAGAGATGATGGAGAAGAAGAAAAGAGAGTAAGAGGAAGAAGAAGAGAAAGTAGTAGTAGAAGAACAACAAGAAGGGGAAGGAGTAGAAGAACAAGGAGATGAAGTAGAAGAAGAAGTAGAAGAAGGATGAGGAGGAGGAAGAGCAGGAGGAGAAGAAGAAGAAGAAGAAGAAGAAGGAGAGGGAGAAGGAGTAGGAGAAGAAGATAAAGAATAAGGAGGAGAAGAATAAAAAGAAGACGATGACGAAGAAGCAGAAGATGTGGAACAAGAAGAAGAGGATGATGTAGACGAAGAAGATAAGGAAGAAGAAGAAAAAGAAGAAGATAAAAAGAAGGAGAAGAAGAAGGACGTGAAGAAGAAAAAGAAGAGTAAGAAGAAGAAAAAGAAGAAGAAGAAGAAGATGAAGAGGGAGTAGAAGAAGAAGCAGAAGACGAAGAAAGTGAAGAAGAAGAAGAGAAAGAAGAAGAAGGAGGAGGAGAGAAGATGATGAAGAAGAAGAAGATGTGATAGAAGAATATGAAGAAAAACATAAAGAAAATGAAGAAGAAGAAAAAGAAAAGAAAAGAAGAAGAAGAAGAAGAAGAAGAAGATGTAGAAGAACAAGTTGAAGAAAAGAAGTAGAAGACGAAGGCGAAGAAGTAGTAGTAGAAAGAGGAAGAAGAAGACGAAGAAGAAGGAGAAGAAGAATTGGAAGAAGAAGAAGACGAAGAAGAAGAAGAAGAAAAGAAGAAGAAGAACTGGAAGAAGAAGAAGGTAATGAAGAAGAAGAAGAAGAAGAAGTAGAAGACGACAACAAAGAAGAAAAAGTACAAGAAGAAGAAGAAGAAGAAGAAAAAAAGTAGAAGAAACATAGGAAGAAGAAGAAGAAGAACATGAAGAAGAAGAAGAAGAAGAAGAAGAACATGAAGAAGAAGAAAAGAAAAAGTAGATGAAGAAGAAGATGGTGATGAAGAAGAAGAAGAAGAAGAAGAAGATAGAAGAAGATAAAGAAGAAGAAATAGAGGAAGAAGAAGAAGTAGTAGAAGAAGAAGAAGAAGATGATGAAGAAGAAGAAGGAGAAGAAGACGATGATGATGATGAAGAAGAAGAAGAAGAAGAACTTGATCAAGAAGAAGAAGAAGAAGAAGGAGAAGAAGAAGAAGAAGAAGAAGAAGAACGAGAAAAAGAAGGAGAAGGGGAAGAAGAAGAAGAAGAAGAATGACAATAATAAGAAGAAGAATAAGTGGATGAAGAAGAAGACGATGATGAAGAAGACGAAGAATAAGAAGAAGAAGAAGAAGATGAAGAAGAAGAACAAGGAGAAGAAAAAGAAGAAGAGGAGGAAGTTGTAGAAGATGAAGAAAAATAAGATGAAAAAGAGGAAGAAAAAGAAGAAGATAGTGGTGATGAAGAAGAGGAAGAAATAGAAGAAGAAGAACGAGAGGAAGACGAAGAGGAAAAGAAGGAGAATAAAAAGAAGAAGAAGAAGAAGAAGAAGAAGAAGAAGAAGAAGTGGAAGAAGAAGAAGAAGGAGGAGGAGATGAAGAAGTAGAAGAAGAAGAGGAAGAAGAAGAAGAAGAAGAAGAAGAGGAAGAGGAAGAGGAAGAAGAAGCTGAAGAGGTAGACAAAGAAGACGACAAAGAAGTTGAAGAATAAGAAGATAGAGAAGATGAACAAGAAGAAGAAAAAGAAAAACAAAATGATGAGAAGGAGAGGAGGAAGAAGTGGAAGAAGAAGAAAAAGAAAGGGAAGAAAGTGAGGAAGAAAAGAAGAAGTATAAGAAAAAGAAGAATAAGATGATGATGAAGAAGAAGAAGAAAAAAGAGTAGGAGAAGAAGAAGAAGAAGAAGAAGGAAGGGAAGAAGATGATGAAGAAGAAGAAGAAGAAGGTTAAGAAGATGAACAAAAAGATGAAGAAGAAGAAGAAGAAGAAGATGATGATGAAAAAGAAGGAGAAGAAGAAGAAGAAGAATAAGAGGAAGAAGAAGAAGATGAAAAAGAAGAAGAAGAAGAAGAAGAAGGATAAGAAGCAGAAGAAGAATAAGAAGAAGAAGAAGAAGAAGAAGAAATACAAGTACAAGAAGGAGCCGAAGTTGAAGAAGAAGAAAAAGAAGAGGAAGAAGAAGAAGAAGAAGAAGACAAAGATGAAGAAGTAGTAATACTAGTAGAAGATGAAGAAGAAGATGAAGAAAGAGAAGAAAAAGAAAAAGAAGGAGAAGGAGAAGAAAAAGAAGAAGAAGAAGAAGAAGAAGCAGAAGAAGAAAAAGAAGAATAAAAAATTGAAGAAGAGCAAGAAGAGGAAGATGATGAAGAACAAGACAAAGAAAAAGAAGAAGTTGTTGTAGATAGAAGAAGAAGAAGAAAAAGATGAATAAGGCAAAGAAGAATAAGAAGAGGAAGAGGAAGAAGAAGAAGTAGAAGAAGAAGAAAAAAAAGAAGAAGAAGAAGGGGAAGAAGAACAGAAGAAGAAGATCAACAAGAAGAAAACGAAGAAGTAGTCGAAGTGAAAGTAGAAGACAAAGAAGTAGAGGAAGAAGATGAAGAATAGACAGATAAAGCAGAAGAAGGAGAAGAAGATGAAGAAGAAGAAACGAAGGAGAATATGAAGTAGAATATGAAGAAGAAGAAGACGAAGAAGAAAAAGGTAGAACAAGTTGAAGAAGAAGAAGAAGATGATGAAGAAGAAGAAATAGAAGAAAAAAATAATAGGAAGAGGAAGAAGAAAAGAAGAAGAATAAAAATTAGAAGAAAAAAAGAAGAAGAGGAAGAAGAAGAAGAGGAAGAAGAAGAAGAAGAGGGAAAAAAAGAAGAAAATGAAGAGTAAGAGAAGTAATAGTCATAGTAGTAGTAGAAGAAGAAGAAGACAAATAAGGAGAAGAAGAAGAAGAAGAAGGAGAAGAAGAAGAAGACGAAGAAGAGGAAGAATGACAATAAGAAAATGAAGTCGAAGTAAAAGTTGAAGAAGACGAAGAAGTAAAGGCAAAAAAGAAGAAGAAGAAGACAGAGAAAGAACACGAGGAAGAAGAAGAAAAAGAAGAAGAAGAAGAAAAGAAGAAGAAGAAAAAGAAAAGAAGAAGAAGAATAAGTAGAAGAAGACGAAGAAGAAAAAGAAGAAGTGGAAGAAGAAGAGAAGAAGAAGATGAACAAGAAGAAAATAAAGTAGTCAAAGTAGAAGAATAAGATGAAGAATAGGAAGATAAAGCAGAAGAAGGAGAAGAAGATGAAGAAGAAATTGATGGATAAGAATATGAAGAAGAAGAAGATGAAGAAGAAAAAGTAGAAAAAGTTGATGAAGAAGAAGAAGATGATGAAGAAGAAGAAATAGAAGAAGAAAAGTAACGGGAAGAGGAAGAAGAAAAGAAGAACAAAAAAATAAAAAGAATAAGAAGAAGAAGAGGAAGAAGAAGAAGAAGAAGGGGAGCAAGAAGAAGAAGAAGAGGAAGAAGAAGAAAAAGAAGAAGAAAATAAAGAACAAGAGGAAGTAGTAGCACTAGTAGAAGAAGAAGAAGAAGATGATGAAGAAGAGGAAGAAGAAGTTGAAGAAGAAGAGGACCAATAAGAAGAAGAAGAAGATGAAGAAGAAGGAGAAGAAGAAGAAGAGGAAAAAAAAGAAGAGGAAGAAAGACAAGAAGAAAAAGATGGCGAAGAAGATGAAGAAAACAAAGAGCTAGAAGGCAAAGAAGAAGAAGAAGACAAAGAGAAAGAAGAAAAAGTAGAAGAAGAAAAAGAAGATGAAGAAGAAGTAGAAGAAGAAGAACAAGAAGAACAAGAAGGAGAAGAGAAAGAAGAGGAAAAAGAACAAGAAGAAGAAGAAAATGAAGAAGCAGAACGAGAAGAACAAGGAGAAAAAGATGAAGAAGAAGAAGAAGAAGAAGGAGGAGAAGAAGAACAAGAAGAAGATGGCGAAGAAAAAGAAAAAGAAGTGAAAGGAGAAGAAGAACAAGAAGAAGAGGAAGACAAAGTTGAAGAAGAAGAAGAAGAAAAAGTTGGAGTAGAATAAGGAAAGCGAGAAGTAGAAGAAGAAGAAGAAGAATATGGAAACGAAGAAGCAGAAGAAGAACAAAAAGAAGAAGAAGAAGAAGAAGAAGAAGAAGAAGAAGTAAAAGAAGGAGAGGAAGAAATAGAAGAAGAAGAAGAAGAAGGAAAAGAAGAAGAGAAGAAAAAAAAAAAGAAGAAGAAGAAGAAGAAGAAGAAGTAAAAGGAGAGGACGAAGAAGAAGACAACGAAGAAAGCCTAGTAGAAGAAGAAGAAGAACACGAAGTAGTAGACAAGGAAGATAATTTAGAGGAACAAGTTGAAGAAAAAGAATAAGAAGATGAGAAGAAGAAGAAAAAGAAGAAAATGAGGAAGAAAAAGAAAAAGAACAAGATAAAGAAGAAGAAGAAGAAGAGAAAAAAGACAAAGAAGAATAAAAAGATGAAGAAGAAGAAGTAGTAAAGGAAGGCAAAGGAGAGAAAGAAGAAGAGGAAGAATAAGAAGAAGAATAAGAAAAGGAAAATGAATAAGAAGAAGAAGAAGAAAAAGAAGAAGAAGACGAAGGAGAAGAAGAAGAAGGTGAAGAAGGAGAGGAAGAATGAAGAGGAGAAGAAGATGATGAAGAAGGAGGACAAAAACAAGAAGAACAAGAAGAGGATCAAGAAGAAGAAGTAGAAGATGAAGAAGAAGGAGAAGAAGAAGAAAAAGGCAAAGAAGAAGAATTTGAAGAAGAAGAAGGCAAAGAAGAAGAAAGGAATAAGAAGAAGAAGAAGAAGTCGAAGATGAAGAAGACGAAGAATAAAAAAAAGAAAAAGAAGAAGTAGAAGAAGAAGAACAACAAAAAGAAGAATAATAAGAAGAAGAGGAAATAAAAGAAGAAGAAGAGGAAGAAGAAGAAGAAGAATTAGTAGTAGTAGTAGAAGAAGAAGAAGAAGTAGATGAAATGAAGGAGGAGGAGGACGTAGAAGAAGAAGAAAAAGAAGAATAAGCAGAGGAGGAAGTAGAAGAAGAAGAGGAAAAAGATGAAGTAGATGATAAGAAAGAAGAAGAAGAAGAAAAACTAGAAGAAAAAGAAGAAAGGGGAGGAGAAGAAGAAGAAAGAGAACAAGAAAAAGGAGGAGAAGATCATGAAACAAAAGGGGAAGACGAAGAAGAAGAAAACAGAAAAAGAAGAAGAAGAAGGAGAAGAAGAAGACGACAAAGAAAATGAAGATGGAGAAGAAGAAAAAGAAAAAGATGATGAAGAAGTAGGAGAAGATGAAGTAGAAAAAGAAGAAGAACAAGAAGATGATGATGATGAAGAAAAAGAAGGCAAAGAAGAAGAAGAAGTGGAAGAAGGAGAGGAAGGAGAATGAGAAGCAGAAGGAGAGGAAGTAGTAGTAGTAGAAGAAGAAGAAGAAGAAAGAAAAGAAGGAGAAGTAGAAGAAGTAGTAAAAGAAGAAGAAACAAAAGAAGAAGAAGAACAAGGAGAAGAGGAGGAGGAGGAAGAAGATGAATTAGATGATGAAGTAGAAGGCAAAGAAGAAGAAGATAACAAAGAACAAGAAGTCGACGAAGAAGAAGAAGATGAAATAAAAAGAAGAAAAAGAAAAAGATGAAGAAGAAGAAAAGAAGAAGAATAAGATGAATAAAAAGAAAAAGAAGAAAAAAAGGAAGAACAAGAAGAAGAAAATTTGAAGAAGAAGAAGAAGACGAAGAAGAAAAAGAAGAAGAACAAGACAATGAAGAAGAAGAAGAAGAAGAAGAAGGAGAAGAAGAAGAAGAAGAAGACGATGAAGGAGTAGAAGTAGAAAAAAAAAGAAGATGATGAAGAAGAAGAAAAGGAGGAAGAAGAAGTAAAGCAAGAAGAAGAAGAACAATTTGAATGGGAAAGAAGGAGAAGAAGAAGAAGAAGAAGAAGAAGAAGAAGGAGAAGATGAAGAAGGTGAAGAAGGAGACGAAGACAAAGAAGAAGAAGAAGAAGAAGAAGAAGAAGGAGAAGAAGAAGAAGAAGGAGAAGAAGATGAAGAAGATGAAGAAGAAGGAGGAGGAGGAGAAGAAGAAGAAGAAGACAAAGAAGTGGAAGTAGAAGAAGAGGAGGAAGAAGAAGAAACGAAAGAAGAAGAAGAAGAAGGCCAAGAGGAAGAAGAAGGCGAAGAACAAGAAGAAGAATACGAAGATGAAGCAAAACAAGGAGAAAAAGAAAAGAAGAAGAAGAATAAGAAGAAGCAAAAGACGAAGAAGAAGATAAAGAAGTAGGAGACGAAGAAGAAGAAGAAGGGAAGATAAAAAAGTAGAAGACGAAGAAGAAGAACAAGAAGAAGGCGAAGAAGAAGAAGACAAAGAAGAAAAAGAAGAACAAGATGATTATGAAGAAGAAGAACAAGAAGTAGAACAAGACAAAGAAGAAGAACAAGATGATAAAGAAGAAGAAGAAGAAGAAGAAGATGATGAAGAAGAACATGAAGAAGAAGAAGAGAAGGGGAAGTCAAAGAAGAAGAAGATGATGAAGTAGACGGAGGAAAAAAGAAGAAGAAGATGAAAAAGTAGCTAAAGAAGAAGAAGAAGAAGTAGAAGAAGCTGAAAAAGGACAGGAAGAGGAAGAAGTAGAAGAAGAAGAAGAAAAAGAGGAAGAAGCAGAAGAAGAAGAGGAAGAAGAAGAAGAAGTAGGACAAGAAGAAAGAGAAGGAGAAGAAGAAGGAGAAGCAGAAAAAGAAGAAGAAGAGGACATAGAAGAAGAAGAAGATGAAGAAGATGAAGAAGAAGAAGTAGAATAAAACTGAAAAAATAAGAACAAAGAAGAAGAAGAAGAAGATGGAGGAGGAGGACAAGAATAAGAAGAAAAAGAAAAAGAAGAGGAAGAAGAAGAAGAAGAAGAAGAAGTAAAAGTACAAGACAAGGATGAAGTAGAAGAAGAAGACGAAGAAGAAGAACAAGAAGAAGAAGAAGAGGAACAAAAAAACCAAGAAGAAGGAGAAGGAGAAGGAAAACAAGAAGTAAGAGAAGAAGAAGAAGAATGAGGAGAAGAAGAAGAAGAAGAAGAAGAAGACAAAAAAGAAGAAGAAGGAGAAGAGGAAGAAGTAGAAGAAGAAGAACGACAAGAAGAGGATGAAGAAGAAGAACAAGAAGAAGGACAAGAATAAAGAAGAAGAAGAAGAAGAAGAAGAAGGTGGAGAAGGAGAAGAAGTGGAAGAAGAAGAAGAAGAAGTTGAAGAAGAAGAAGAAGAAGAAGAAAAGAAAAAGAACAAGATGGAGAGGAAATAAAATAGAAAGAAGAGGAAGAAGAAGAAGAAGAAGAAGAAGAAGTAGAAGAAGTAGAGGCAGAGGAAGAAGAAGAAGAAGTAGAAGAAGAACATGATGATGAAGAAGTAGAAGAAAAAGAAGAAGAGCAAGAAGAAGTAGAAGAAGAAGAAGAAAGAGAGTAAGAAAATGGAGAAGAAGAAGAAGAAGGAGAAGAAGATGAAGTAAAAGGGGAACACGAAGAAGAAGAAGACAGAAAAAGAAGAAGATGACATAGAAGGAGAACAATGCGAAGAAGAAGAAGTATAAGACAACAAAGAAGATGAAGAATAAAAAGAAGAACAAGATGAAGGAGAAGAAGAAGATGAAGAAGAAGAAGGAGAAGAAGAAGAAGATGAAGAAGAAGATGATCATGATGAAAAAGAACAAGAGGGCAAAGATGACGTAAAAGAACAAGAAGAAGAAGAAGGAGAGGAATGAGAAGTTGAAGTAGAAGAAGAAGAAGAAGAACAAGAACAAGAGCAAGAAAAAGAAAAAGTATAAGAAGTGGAAGAAGAAGAAGTAGAAGAATAAGTAGACGAAGAAGAAGAAGTAGAAAAAGAAGTATTTAAAGAAGAAGAAACAGAAGAAGGAGACGAGGAGGTGAAGGAAGAGGAATTAGAAGAAGAAGAAGAAGAAGACAATGAAGAAGAAGAAGAAGACGAAGAAGAAGAAGGCAAAGAAGAAGAAGAAGACAAGGGACAAGAAGACAAAGAAGAAAAAGAAGAAAATCAAGAAGAAGAAGAAGAAGAAGAAGAAGAAGAAGAAAAAGATGAAGATAAAGAAGAAGAAGAAGAAGATGAAATAAAAAGAAGCAGAGAAAGAAGAGGAGCAAGATGAAGAAAATGAAAAAGAAGAATAAAAGGAAGTAGAAGTAGTAGAAGAAGAAGAAGAAGAAGAGGACCAAGAAGAAGAAGAAGGAGATGAAGAAGAAGGAGAAGTAGATCAAGAAGAAGACAAAGAAGTAGAAGAAGAAGAAGAAGAAGTAGAAGTCAAAGAAGAAGAAGGAGAAGGAGAAGAAGAAGAAGACCAATAAGAAGAAGAAGATGAAGAAGAAGAAGAACAAGTAGAAGAAGAAGGAGAAGATGAAGAAGGAGAAGAAGGAGGAGAAGAAGATGAAGAAGAAGCAGGCAAAGGTGGAGGACGAGGAAAATAATAAGAAGAAGAAGAAGAGGAAAAAGTAGAAGGGGAAGACGAAGAAGAAGAAGAAGAGAAAGAGGAAGAAGAAGGCGAAGAAGAGGAAGAAGTCGGCACAGACAAGGAAGAAGAAGAAGAAGTAGAAGAAGAAGAAGAAGAAGAAGAAGAAGAAGAAGAATAAGAATAAGAATAAGAATAAGAATAAGAATAAGAATAAGAAAAAGAAGAAGGAAAAGAAGAAGAAGAAGAAGAAGAAGGAGTTGACGAAAAAGAAGAAGAAGAAGAAGACGAAAAAGAAGACGATAAAGAAAATGAAGAAGTAGAAGAAGAAGAAAACATAAAGATGGAGAATCAGATGAAGTAGAAGAAGAAAAAAAAGAGAAGTAGAAGACGAAGAAGGAGATGAAGAAGAAGAAGTAATGGAAAAAGACAAAGAAAAGGAAGAAGAAATAGAAGAACAAGAAGAAGAAGTGAAAGAAGAACATAAAGATGAAGAAGAAGAAGAAGATGAAGAAAAGGAGAGTCCGAAGAAGAAGGAGAAGAAGAAGAAGAAGAAGAAGATGACGCTGATGATTATAATGAAGAAGAAGAAAAAGATGTAGAAAGAAGAAAAAGAAGAATGAGAATAAGATAAAGAAGGAGAAGAAGAAGGTTAAGAAGAAGAAGAAGAAGAAGAAGTTGAAGAAGAAAAAGTAGAAGAAGAAGAGGAAGAAGAAGAAGAATAAGAGGAAGAAGAAGAGGAAGAAGAAGAAGAAGAAGATCATGATGATGGTGATGGAGAAGAAGAAGATGTAGAAGTTTAAGAAGAAGGAAAAGAATAAGAACAAGAAGAAGATGAAAAAGAAAGAGAAGAAGATGAAAAAGGAGGAGGAGAAGAAGAAGAAGTAGAAGAAGAAGTTAAAGAAGAATAAGAAGAAGAAGAAGTAGAAGAAAGAAGAAGAAAAAGAAGAAGAAGAAGAAGAAGAAGAAGAAGAAGAAGAAGAAAAAGAAGAAGAAGAGGATTATTAAGAAGACAAAGAACATGAAGAATAAGAAGATAAAGGAGAAGAAGATGAAGAAGAGAAAGAAGAAGAAAGAGAAGAAGAAGTAAAAAAAGAAGAAGGAGAAGAAGAAGTAGAAGAAGAATAAAAAGAAGAACTAGAAGAAGAAGTAGAAGTAAAAGAAAGAAGAAGAAGAAGAAGGAGAAATAGAAGAAGAAAGAGTAGAAGGAGAAGAAGAAGGAGAAGAAGAAGAAGAAAAAGAAGAAAAAGAAGAGGAGGAAGAAGAAGAAGAGGATGAAGTAAAAGAGGAAGAAGAAGAAGAAAAAGATGAAGTGGATGAAGAAGAGGAAGAAGAAGAAGAAGAAGAAGAAGAAGGAGAAGAAGGAGTTGAAGAAGCAGATGGAGAAGAAGGAGAACAAGAAGGAGAAGAAGGAGAAGGAGAAGGAGAAGAAGAAGAAGGAGAAGGAGAAGAAGAAGAAGGAGGAGAAGAAGAAGAAGAAGAAGATGAAGAAGAAGAAGAAAAAGAAGTGTGTGGAGAAGAAGACGGAGGAGAAGAAGTAGAAAAATGAGAAGAAGAAGAAGAAGAGGGAGAAGAAGGAGAAGAAAGGGAAGAAGATGGTAAATGAAAACAAGAAGAAGAAGAAGAAGAAGAAGAAGAAAAAGAAGAAGAAGAAGAAGAAGAAAAAGAAGAAGAACATGATGAAGTAGAACAAGAACAAGGAGAAGGACAAAAAGAAGAAAGAGAAGGAGAAGAAGAAGGAATAGAAGAAGAAGGAGAAGGAGAAGTAGAAGTAGAAGAAAAGGAAGCAGAAGAAGAAGGAAGAAGGAAGAAGAATAAGGAAGAAGAAGAAGAAGAAGACGAAGAGGAAGACGAAGAAGAAGACGAAGAAGAAGAAGAAGAGGAAGAAGAAGAAGAAGAAGACGAAGAAGAAGAAGAAGAAGGAGAAGAAGACGAGGAAGAAGAACAAAGAGGAAGACGAAGGAGAAG
>JAIUJO010000977.1:65000-70000 GCA_023846275.1 Vanilla planifolia
AAGAACTTCAAGATTAAAGAGAAGAAGATCATGAAGAAGAAGAAGAAGGAGAAGAAGAAGAAGAAAAACGAGTAGAGGAGGAAGAAGAAGAAGAAGAAATAGAAAAAGACGAAGAAAATGAATAAGAAGAAGAATAATAAGAAAAAGAAGATGAAGAGGAAGATGAAGAAGAAGAAGATGATTATGATGATGGTGAAGAAGAAGAGGAAAAGGAGGAAGAAGAAGCAAAAGAAGAAGAAGAAGAAGAAGAAGAAGAACGATAGGAAGAAGAAGGAGAAGAAGAAGTAGATGAAGAAGAAAAAGAGAAAGAAGAAGATGGAGATGAAGAAGGACAAGAAGAAGAAGAAAGCGAAGAAGAAGAAAAAAAAGAAGAAGAAGTAGTAGAAGAAGAAGAATAATAAGAAGAGGAAGAAGAAGAATAAGAAGAAGAAAATGAGGAGGAGGAGGAGGAAAAAGAAGACGAAGAAGGAGAAGGAGAAGGAGAATGAGAAGAATTAGAAGAAGAAGGAGGAGGAGGAGGAGAAGAAGAAGAATAGGAAAAAGAAGAGGAAGAAGAATCAGAAGAAAAGAAGAAGAAAAAGAATAAAGAGAAGAAGAAGAAGACGAAGAAGAAGAAGAAGAAGCAAAAAAAGAAGAAGATGACGATGAAGAAGATAAAGAAGTGGAAGAAGAAGATGGAGACGAAGAAGAAGAAGAAGAAGAAGAAGAAGAAAAAGAAGAAGATGAGGAAGAAGAAGAAGTGACGTGGAGAACAAGAAGACAAAAAGAAGAAGATAACAAAGAAAAAGAAGACGGGCAAGACGGTGAAATTGAAGAAGAAGAAGACGAATAAGAAGAAGAAGAAGAAGAAGAAGAATGAGAAGAAGAAGTAGAGGAAGAGGATGAAGAAGAAGAAGAAGATGTAGAGGATAGAAAAGCAGAAGAAGTAGATGATGAAGAAAAAGAAGGAGAAGAAGTAGAGGAAGAGGAAGAGGAAGAAGATGAAGAAGAGTAAGAAGAAGAAGAAGAAGGGGAAGAAAAAGTAGGAGAAGAGGAAGAAAAGAAGAAGAAAATTTTGAAGAAGAAAAAGAACAAGAAGTTAACGAAGAAGAAGAAAAGGAAAAAAAAGTAGAAGAAGGAGAAAGCAAAAGTAGAAGAAGAAGAAGAAAAAGATGACAAAGAAGAAGAAGAAGAATAACCAGAAGGAGAAGCAAGTAGTAGAAGAAGAAGAATAAAAAAATTGAAGAAGAGAAAAGAAAAAGAAGACAAAGAAGAAGACGATGAAGATGAAGAAGAGAAAGAAGAAGAAGAAGAATAATAAGTAGACAAAGAATAAAAATAAGAATAAGATGAAGAAAAAGAAGATGAAGAAGAAGAAGGGGAATAAGAAGAAGAAGATGATGAAAGAGAAGAAGAAGAAGTTGAAGAAGAAGAAAAAGAAGAGATGAAGAAGACGAAGAAGACAAAGAAGAAGAAGAAGAAGAAGAAGAAGTAGAAGAAGAAGGAGAAGAAGGAGAAGAAAAGAAAAAAGAAATGAAGAAGAAGTAGAAGAAGAAGAAGAAGTTGAAGAAGAATAAGAAGAAGAGGAAGAAGAAGAAGAAAAAGAATTAGAATTAGAAGAAGAAGAAGAAGAACAAGAAGGAGATGAAGAAGTCGAACATGAAACTAAGAAGAAGAAGATGAAGAAGAAGAAAAGGTGAAGATGTTGAAGGTGAAGAAGAAGAAGAAAAGCAAAAGAAGAAGGGCTAAAAGAAGGAGGAGGAGTAGGAGGAGAAGAAGAAGATGATGAAGAAGAAGAAGGAGAAGGAAGAAGGGGAAGAGTAAAAGAAGGCAGAGAAGAGAGAGAAAACAAGAAGAAGAAGAAAAAGAAGACGAAGAAGATGATGAAGAAGAAGAGGAAAAAGAACGAGAAGGAGAGGGAGAAGGACAAGAAAAATAAGAAGAAAAACAAGAAAAAGAAGAAGAAAAAGTAGAAGAAATAGATAAAGTAGAAGTAGAAGAAGAAGAAAAAGGAGAAGTAGAAGGAGGAGAAGAAGAAGAATACGAAGAAGAACAAGAAGAACAAGAAGAAGAGGAACAAGAAGAAGAAGTGGAAGAAGAAGAAGATGAAGATGAAGAAAAAGAAGAAGTTCAAGAAGAAGAAGAGGAAGAAGAAAAGAAGAAGACAACGAAGTTGAAGAAGAAGACATAGCAGTAGAAGAAGAAGAATTAGAAGGAGGAGGAGGAGAAGAAGAGGAAGAAGAAGAAGAAGAAGGAGAAGAAGAAAAAGAAGAAGAAGAAGGAGGAGGAGGAGAACAAGAAGAAGGAGATGGAGAAGAAGGAGAAATAGAAGTTTAAGAAGAAGAAGAAGAAGAAGAATAAGAAGAAGAAGAAGAATAATAAGAAGAAGAAGAATAAGAAGGAGAAGACAATAAAGAAGAAGAAGATGCAGAAGAAGACAAATAAGAAGAAGATGAAGAAGAAGAAGACAAATAAGAAGAAGATGAAGAAGAAGAAGACAAAGAAGGAAAAAGAAGAAGGCAAAAAAGGAGAAGTAGAAGTAGAAGAAAAAAAAGAAGGGGAAGAATAAGAAGAAGAAGAAGAAGAAGAAGACGAAGAAGAAGAAGAAGAACTAGGAGAAGGAGAAGGAGAAGAAGAAGAAGAAGAAGAAGGGGTTGAAGAAGAAGAAGAAGAAGAGAAAGAACTAGTAGAAGTAAAAGAAGAAGAAGAAGAACAAGTTGATGATGATGATGATGACGATGAAGAAGTAGTAGTAGTCGTAGAAGAAGAACAGGAAGAATAAGAAGAAGATAAGAAGAAAAATAAGAAGAAGAAGACAAAGAAGAGGAAGACAAAGACGTAGAAACGAAAGAATAAGAAAAAATAGAAGAAGAAGAAGATGAAAGAAGAAGAAGCAGAAGGAGAATGAGAAGAAGAAGAAGAAGAAGGCAAAGGAAAAGAAATAAAAGAAGAATGAGAAGAAAAAGAAGAAGAAGATGAAGAAAGAGAAGAAGAAGATGTAATAAAAGAAGAAGAATAAAAAGAAGAAGAATTAGAAGAAGAAGAAGATGATGAAGAAGAAGAAGAAGAAGAAAAGCAGAGGAAGAATAAGACGACAATGAAGAAGAAGAAGTATAATAAGGCAAATAAGAAGAAGATGAAGAAGAGAAAAGAAGAAGAAGAAAACGAAGAAGAAGAAGAAGAAGAAGAAGAAGTAGAAGAAGGATAAGATGAACTAGAAGAAGATGAAGAAGAAGAAGAAGGCAAAGAAGAAGAAGAAGAAGAAGAAGAAGAAGCAAGGAAAGAAGAAGAATAAGAAGAAGAAGAACAGGAAGAAGAAGAAGAACAAGAAGAAAAAGAAAAAAACGAAGAAGACGAAGAAGAAGAAGATGATGATGAAGAAGGAGAAGAAGTAAAAGAAGGAGAAGAACGAGAAGATGGTGAAGAAGAAGAAAAAGAAGAAAAAGTAGAAGAAGAAGAAGAAGAAGGGCAAGATGAAGAAGAAGGTGAAGAGGAAAGAGAAGAAGAAGAAGAAGAAGAAGATGATGATGATGATTAAGAAGATGAAGAAGAACACGATGAGGACGACAAAGAAGAAGAAGAACGAGAAGAAGATGATGAAGAAAAACAAGAACAAGAAAAAGAATTAGACGAAGAAGAAGAAGCAGAAAAAAAAAAGGAGACAAACAAGTCGAACATGAAAACGAAGAATAAGAAGAAGAAGGAGAAAAAGTCTAACATTTGAAGGAGAAGAAGAAAAAAGAAGAAAAGAGAAGGTTAAAAAGGAGGAGGAGAGAGGAGAAGAAGAAGAAGAACAATAAGATGGAGAAGGTGAAAGAGAAGTAAAGGAAGAAGAAGAAGTTGAAGAAGAAGAAGAAGAAGAGGATTAAGAAGAAGAAGAAGAATAAGAAAAGGCAAAGAAGAAGAGGAGAAAGCAGAAGAAGAAGAAGAAGAAGAAGAAGAAGAAGAAGAAGAAGAAGAAGATGAGAAAGGAGAAGAAGAAGAAGATGAAGGGGAAGGAGAAGGAGAAGGACAAGAAAAAGTAAAAGAAAAGGAAGAAAAAGTAGAAGTAGAAGAAAATAAAGAAGTAGAAGAAGAACAAGGACAAGGAGAAGGAGAAGGAGAAGGAGAAGAAGAAGAAGAAGAAGAATACGATGAGGAAGAATAAGAAGAAGAATCAGAAGATGTGGAAGAAGAACACGAAGAAGAAGAAAAAAAGTTCAAGAAGAAGAGGAAGAAGAAAAGAAGAAGACAAACAAGTTGAAGATGAAGAAGAAGAAGAAGAAGTAGTAGAAGAATAATTTGAAGAAGAAGAAGAGGGAGAAGGAGAAGAAGAGGCAGAAGAAGATGAAGAAGGAGAAGACGAAGAAGAAGAAGCAGAGGAGGAGGAGGAGGAGGAGAATGAAAAGGAGAAGAAGAAGAAGAAGAAGACAGAGAAGAAGAAGAAAAAGAAGAAGGAGAAGAAAATAAAAAAGAAGAAGATGAAGAAGAAGACAAAAAAGAAGGAGAAGGAGTAGATGAAGAAGATGAAGAAGAAGATGAAGATGATAATGATGATGATGAAGAAGAAGAAGAAGACGAAGAAGAAGAAGAAGAAAAAGGAGAAGAAGAAGATGAAGAAGGAGAAAAAGGGGAAGAAGATGAAGGAAAAGATGAAGATGGTGAAGATGAAGAGGAAAAAGAAGGGAAACAAGTAATAGAAGTAAAAGTAGAAGAAGAAGGATAAGTTGATAATGATGATGATGGTGATGAAGAAGAAGTAGTAGTAGTAGAAGAATAAGAAGTAGTAGTAGTAGTACAAGAAGAAGAAAAAGGGAAGATGAAGAAGAAGACTAAAAAGAGGAAGACGAAGAAGTAGAAAACGAAGAAAAAGAAAAAGTAGTAGAAGAAGAAGATGAAAAGAAGAAGTGGAAGGAGAATGGAAAGAAGAAGAAGAAGACGAAGAAGAAGAGGAAGAAGAAGATAATCAAGAAGAAAAAGAAGAAGAAGAAGAAGAAGAAGAAGAAGGAGAAGAAGACTAAGGAGAAGAAGAAGGAGAAGAA
>JAIUJO010001642.1:2500-5000 GCA_023846275.1 Vanilla planifolia
TTCCTCTTCCCCTTCTTCTTCCTCTTCTTCTTCTTCTTCTTCTTCTTCTTCATCTTCTTCTTCTTCTGCTTTTTTTTCATTTTTTGCTTCTTCCTATTCTTCTCCTTCTTCTTTTTCTATGTCTTATTCTTCTTCTTTTTCTTCTTCTTCTTCTTCTTCTTCTCCTCCTCCTTCTTTTTCTTCTATTTCTTCTTCTTCTTTATTCTAATCTATTTCTTCTACTTCTTCCTTTTCATATTCTTTTTGTACTTCAACTTCATCTTCGTCGACTTCGTCTTCTTCTTTTTCTTCTTCTCCATCTTTCTCTTCCCTTTCTTCTTCTTCTTCTCCATCTTCTTCTTATTTTTCTTATTATTATTATTATTATTGTTATTGTTATATTATTATTATTATTATTATTATTATTATTGTTATTATTCTACTTTTTCTTTTTCTTCTTCTTCTTCTTCTTTTTCCTCCTATTCTTCTACTTCTGCTTCTTTTTAATCATCATCATCTTCTTCTACTGTTACTTCTTCATCTTCTTTATTTTCTTCTTCAACTTGTTATTCTTCTTCCTCCTCACATTCTCCTTCTTCTTCCTCTTCCTCTTCTTCCTATCCTTCTACTACTTCTCCTTCTTCTTCTACTACAACTACTTTTTCTTCATCATCTTCTTATTCTTCTTCTTCTTCTTTCTCTTCCCATACTTCTTTTCTACTTCTTCTTCTTCTTCTTCTTGTCCTTATTCTTTCTCTTCTTTTTTTTCTTCTACTACTAATTTTTTTCTTCATCTTCTTCTTCTTTTTCCCTTACTTCTTTTTCTTCTTCTTCTTCTTCTTCTTCTTCTTCCTCTTCTTTTACTTCTTATTTTTTTCATCTTCTTCTTCGTTTTCTTCTTCTTCTTCTTCTTCTTCTTCTTTTTCTTCTTCTTTTTCATCCTCCTCCTCCACTTATTAATCCTTTTATTCCTCTTATTCCTCTTCTTCTTCTTCTTCTTCATCTTCTTCTTCTTCTGCTTCCTCCTCCTCCTCCACTTCAGCTTCTTCTTCTCCTTCTACTTCATCTTCTTCATCTTCCTCTTCTTCTTATTCTTCTTCTTCTTTTTATTCTTGTTCTTGTTCCCTTTCTTCTTCTACTTCTTCTTCCTTATCTTATTCATCTTCATCTTCTTCTACTAATCCTTCTTCTTCTTCTTCTTCTTTCTCTTCCTCTTCTTCTTCATCACCTTCTTCTTCTTCTTCTTCTTCTTCTTCATCTCCTTCGTCGTCCTCTTTTTCTTCTTCTTCTTCCTCTTCTTCATCTTCTACTTTTTCTTCCACTTCTTCTTCTACTTCTTTTTATTCCTCTTCTTCTTCTTCATCTTCTAATTCTACTTCTTCTTCTTCTTCTTTGTCTTCTTCTTCAACTTCTTCCACTTCTTCTCCTTCTTCTTCTTCATCATCTTGCTTTTCTTCTTCTCCTTCTTCTTCTTCATCATCTTGCTTGTCTTCTTCTCCTTCTGCTCCATCTTCTTCTTCTTCTTCTTTTTCTTCTTCTACTTCCTCTGATTCTTCTCCTTCTTCTTCTTCTTCTTCTTCTTCTTATTCTTCTCCTTCTTTTTCTTTCTTCTTCTTCAACATCTTCTACTTCTTCATCTTATACTTTTTCATCTTCTTCATCTTCTTCTTCTCAAACTTCTTCTTTTTCTTTGTCTTCTTCTTCTTCTTCTTCTTCCTTCTCTTCTTCTTCTTCTTCTTCTACTTCTACTTCTTCCTGTTCTTATTATTCTTACCATCATCTTGTTTTATTTCTTCTTCTTGTTATTCTACTTCTTCTTCTTCTACTCCTTATTCTTCTTCTTCTTCTTTGTCTTCTTCTCCTTCTTCTTCTTCTTCTTCTTCTTCTTCTTTTTCATCATCTTCTTCTCCTTCTTTTTGTTAGTCTTCTTCTTCTTCTTCTTCAACTACTACTACTACTTCTTCTTCTTCTTCTTCTTCTTTAACTTCTTCTTCTCCTCCTCCTCCTCCTCCTTCTTCTTCTTCTTCTTCTTCTCCTTCAACCTCTTTTCTTCTTCTTCTTCTTCATCATCTTCTCCTTGTTCTTCTTCTTCTTCTTCTTCTTCTTCTTCTTCTTCTCCTTCTTCTTCTTCTTCTTCTTCTTCCTCTTCTTCTTCTTCTTCTTCCTTTGCTTTCTCTTCTTCTTCTTCTTCTTCTTCTTCCAACTCTTCTTCTTCTTCTTTTTCTTACTCTTGTTCTTCTTCTTCTTTTTCTTCTTCTTCTTCTTTTTTTCTCCTTCTTCTTGTTCTTCTTCTTCCTCCTCTTCTTATCCTTATTCCTCTTATTCTTCTTCTTCTTCTTCTTCTCCTTCTTCTTCTTCTTCTTCTTCTCTTTCATCTACTTCTCGTTTTTCCTTTTCTTATTCTTCTTCTTCTTCTTCTTCTTGTTCTCTTTTTTTTCTTCTTCTTCTAATTTTTGTTTTATTTCTTTTTCTTCTTCCTCTTCTTCTTCTTCTTCTTTTTCTTCTTCTTTTTCTTATTCTT
>JAIUJO010001642.1:25000-27500 GCA_023846275.1 Vanilla planifolia
AAGTAAAAGAAAAAGAAGAAGAAGAAGAAGAGAAACAAGCAGATGAAGAAGAAAAAGAAGAAGAATAATAAGAAGAAGAAGATGATGAAGAAGAAAAAAAGAAGAAGCAGAATTAGAAGAAGAAGAAGAAGAAGAGGATGAAGAAGTAAAAGTCGAAGAAGATGAAGGAGAAGAAGAAGAATAATAATAAGAAGAAGAACAAGGAGAAGATGTAGAAGTAGAAGTAGAAGAAAAAGAGTAGAAGAAGATGAACAAGAAGAAGAAGAAAAAGAAGAAGAAGACGAAGAAAAAGAAGGCAAAGAAGAGGAAGAGGAAGAACAAGAAGAAGAAGAAGATGAAAAAGAAGAAGATGTAGAAGAAAATGAAGAAGAAGAAGAAGAACAAGAGGAAGAAGAAGAAGAGGAAGAAGCAGAAGCAGAAGAAGAAGAAGAATAAGAAGAGGCCAAGTAGAAGAAGACGAAGAAGAAGAAGAACAGCAAGAAGAAGAAGAAGAAGAAGAAGAAGAGGAAGAAAGGAAGACGAAGAAGAACCAGAAGAAGATGATGAAGAAAATCAAGAAGTAGAAGAAGAATTAGAAGAAAAAGATGATGATGATGATTAAGAAGAAGTAGAAGAAGAATAAAAAGAGAAAGAAGAAGAAGGTGAAGGAGAAGAAGAAGAAGATGAAGAAGAAAAGGAAGAATTAGAGGAGGAAAAAGAAGAAGAAGAAGAGGAATGACAAGAAGAAGAAGAAGAAGAAGAGGAGATGTAGAAGAAGAAGATGAAGAAGAAGAACTTGAAGAGGAAGACAAAGAAGAAGAAGAAGAAGAAGAAGGATAAGAATTAGAAGAAGACAAAGAAGAAGAAGAAGAAGAAGATGAAGTAGAGGAAGAAGAAGAGGAGGAAGAAGAAGAAGAGGAATAAGAAGAAGGAGAAGAAAAAGTAGAAGAAGAAGGAGAGATGAAGAAGAAGAAAACGGGTAGATGAAGTAGAAGTTGAGCAAAGGAAGAAGAAAGAGGAAGAAGATGATGAAGAAGTAGAAGAAGAAGATGAAGAAGAAGAAGAGGAAGAAGGAGACAAAGAACAAGATGAAGAAGAAGAAGAAGAAGATGAAGAAGAAGAAAAAGAAGAAGAAGAAGAAGAAGAAGAAGAAGAAGGAAAAGTAGAAGAAAAAGAAGCAGAAGAAGAAGAAGAAGAAGAAGAGGAAGAAGAAGAAGTAGAAGAAGGTAAAGAATAAGAAGAAGAAGAAAAGAAAAAAGATGATAAAGAAGAAGAAGAACAAGAAGAAGAAGAAGAATAAGAAAGGGAAAAAGAAGAAGAAGCAGAAGAAGAAGAAGAAGAAGAAGAATATAAGAAGAAGAGGAAAAGAAGATGATGATGAAGAAGAAGAACAAGAAAAGGAAGTAAAATAAGAAGAAGAAGGAGAAGAACAAGAAGGAGAAGAAGAAGAAGAAGAACAAGATGAAAAAGAGGAAGAAGAAGAAGAAGTGGAAGGAAAAGAAGAAGAAGAAGAAGATGAAGAAGAAGACGAAGAAGAAGAAGAAGAAGATGATGATGATGATGAAGAAGCATAAGAAGAAGAAGATGAAGAAGATAATGTAGAAGAAGATAAAAATTAAGTGGAAGAAGTAGAAGTCAAAGAAGAAGAAAAAAAGAGGAAGAAGAAGTAGTTGATGACGAAGAAGAAGAAGAAGAAGAAGAAGAAGTTGAAAAAAAAAGACAACGAAGAAGAAGAAGGAGAAGAACTAGAACAAGAAGAAGAAGGAGAAGAAGAAGAAGAAGAAAGAAGAGAAGAAGAAGAAGAAGAAGACGAAGAAGAAGAAGAAAATGAAATAGATAGGGTAAAAGAAGTTTGAGAAGAAAAAAAAGATGAAGAAGAAAAAGAACGAAAAGAAGAAGAAAAAGAAGAAGAGGAAGAAGATGAAGAAGGAGAAGAAAAAGATGAAGAAGAAGAAGAAGAAGAAGAAGAAGAAGAGGAGAGGAAGGAGAAGTAGAAGAAGAAGAAGAGGAAGATGAATAATAATAATAATAATAGAATAATTCTATGAAGAAGAAGAATAAGAAGAAGAATAAGAAGAAGAAAAAGAAGAAGATGAATAAGAAGAAGAAGAAGAAGAAGAAGAATAAGAAGAAGAAGAAGAAGTAGAGGGAGAAGAAGAAAAAGAAGAAGAAGACAAAGGAGAAGAAGAAAAAGAAGACGAAGAAGAAGAAGAAGTAGAAGAAGAAGAAGAAGAGGAAGAATGTGAAGAAAGAGAAGAAGAATGTGAAAAAGGAGAAGAAGATGAAAAAGAAAATGAAGAAGAAGACGAGGAAGAATTATAATTAAAAGAAGAAGAAGAAGAAGAAGTCTAAGAAGAAGAAGAAGAAGATGATGAAGAAAAGGAAGAATAAGAAGAATAAAGTAGATTAATAACAATAACAATAAGAAAAAGAATAATAATAATAATAATGATAATAATAATAATAATAATAATTTGAACAAGAAGAAAACGGACAAAAAGAAGAAGAAGAGGAAGTGGAA
>JAIUJO010001642.1:32500-35000 GCA_023846275.1 Vanilla planifolia
AGAAGATGAAGATGATGAAGAAGAAGGAGAAGAAGATGAAGAAGAAGAAGACGAAAAAGAAGAGGAGGAAGAAGAAGAAGAAGAGTAAGAAGAAGTCGAAGAAGAAAAAGATGGAGAAGACGAATTAAAGAAGTAAAAGAAGTAGAAGAAGAAGAATATGAATAAGAATAATAATGATAACAAAAATAATAATAATAATAATAATAATTATTATAATAAGCGGAAGAAGATGAAGAAAATGACGAAAGAGAAGAAGAAGAAGAAGAAGAAGTCGAAGAAAAAGAGAAAGAAGAACAAGAAGAAGAAGAAGAAGATGATGATGATGAACATGAAGAAGAAGAAGCAGGAGAGGAAGAAGATGAAGAAGAGGAAGTAGGATTTAGAGAAGGAGAAGGAGAAGAAGAAGAAGAAGAAGAAGAAGTAGTTTAAGAAGAAGAAGAAGATGACAAAAAGGATAAAGAAGATGAAGAAGAAAAAGAAGAACAACAACAACTAGAGAAGAGAATTACAGAGAAGAAGATATAGAAGGAGGAGGAGGAGGAGGAGGAGGAGGAGAAGGAGAAGATAACGAAGAAAAAGAAGAAGAATAAGAAGAAGAAAAAGAGGAAGAGGAAGAACAAGAAGAAGAAGGAGGAGAAGAAGAAGAGGAAGTGGAAGTAGAAAAAGAAGAAGACAATATGAAGAAGAAGAAGAAGAGGAAGAAGAAGAAGAGGAGGAGGAGGAGGAGGGGGAGAAAGAAGAAGAAGTTGAAAAAGAAGACGATTAAAAAGAAGGCAAAGAAGAGGAAGAAGAAGAAGACGAAGAAGAAGAAGAGAAAGAAGAAGACAGAGACGAAGAAGAAGAAGAAGATAAATAAGTATAAGAAGAAGAAGAAGAAGAAGAAGAAGAAGAATAAGAGGAAGAACGAGAATAAGGAGAAGAAGAAAAGAAGGAGAAGAAGAAGAAGAAGAAGAGGAAAAAGAAGAAGAAGAAGGAAAAGAAGCAGAAGAAGAAGAAGAAGAAGAAGAAGAAGAAGAAGCCGAAGAAGAAGAAGAAGAAGGTGATGAAAAAAAGAGGAAGAAGACAAAGAAGTAGAAGAAAACGATGAAGATGAAGATGGAGAAAACAAGAAGGAGAAGAAGAACAGGAAGAAGCAGAAGAAGAGGAAGAAAAAGAAGTTGAAACAGAAAAAGAAGAAGAAGAAGTAAAAGAAGGAGAATGAGAGAAAGGAAAATAGGATGAAGAAGAAGAAGTAGTAGTAGAAGAAGAAGAAGAAGAAGTGTGAGAAGAAGGAGAAGAAGGAATAGAAGAACAAGAAGGTGAAGGAGAAGGAGACGGAGAAGAAGAAGAAGAAAAAGACAAAGAAGAAGAAGAATAAGGAAAAGAAGAATAAGAAGAAGAAGAAGATGAAGATGAAGAAGAAGAAGAAGAAGATGAAGGTGAAGGAGAATAAGAAGAAGAAGAAGACAAACAAGAATAAGAATAAGAAGAAGAAAAAGAAGAAGAAGACGAAGAAGGAGAAGATGGAGAAGAAGAAAAGGAGAAGAAGAAGAAGAAGAAGAAGAAGAAGAAGAAGCAGAAGAAGAAGAAGAAGACGAATAAGAAGAAGACAAAGAAGAAGATGAAGAAGGAGAAGGTAAAGAAGAAGAAGAAGAAGACGAAGAAGAAGAAGAAGATGATGATGAAGTAGAAGAAGGAGAAAATAAGGAGAAGAAGAAGAAGAAGCTGAAGAAGAGGAAGAAGAACAAGTTGAAACAAAAGTAGAAGAAGAGGAATTAAAATAAGTAGAATAAGAGGAAGGAGAATAGTATGAAGAAGAAGAAGTAGTAGTAGAAAAGAAGAAGAAGTAGTAGAAGAAGAAGAAGAAGAAATAGAAGAACATGAAGGAAAAGGAGAAGGAGAAGGAGAAGAAGAAAAGAAGAAGAAGAAGAACATGAAGTAGAAGAAGAAGAATAACATGAAGAGGAAGAAGAAGAAGAAGAAGAAGAAGAAGAAGAGGAATACAAAGAAAAGAAGATGATGAAGAAGAAGAGGAAGACAAAGAGGAGGAGGAAGAAGAACAAGAAGAAGACGATGAAGAAGAACAAGAACAAGAAGAATTAAAAGAAGAAAAGAAGAAGAAGAAGAAGAAGATAGAAGAAGAAGAAGAAGAAGAAGAAAAAGAAGAAGAAGATGAGAAGAAGAAGAACAAGATGGAAAAGAAGAAGAAGAAGAAGAAGAAGGCAAAGAAGAAGTAGAAGAAGAAGAAGAAGAAGAAGAAGAAGAAGAAGAACAAGATGAAGAAGTAGAAGAAGTGGAAGAAGAAGAAAGAAATGAAGAAGAAGAGAAGAAGAAGAAAAAGAAGAAAAAGTTGGAAAAGAAAAAGAAGACGATGAAGTAAAAGAAGAAGATTAAGAAGAAGAAGATTAAGATAGGGAAGAAAAAGAAGAAGAAGAAGAAGATGAAGAAGAAGAAGAAGAAGAAGAAGAAAAAGCAGAAAAACAGGAAAAAGAGGAAAAAGAAGATGTAGAAGTAAAAGAAG
>JAIUJO010001642.1:45000-47500 GCA_023846275.1 Vanilla planifolia
AAGAAGAAGAAGAAGGAGAAGAAGAAGAGAAGGAGTCGAAGAAAGAGAAGAAGAAGAGGTAGAAGAGGAGGAAGAAGAAAAATTAGAAGAAAAAAAGGCAAAGGAGAAGAAGAAGAAGAAAAAAAGAAGAATAAGAGGAAGACGAAGAAGAAATAGAAGAAGAAGAAAAAAGAAGTAGAAGAAGAAGAAGATGACAAAGAAAAAGAAAAAGAAGGAGAAGAAAAAGATGAAAAAGAAGAAAATGAAGAAGTTGAAGAAGAAGATGAAGAAGAAAAAGAAGAAGCAAAAGAAGAAATTAAAGATGAAGAAAAAGAAGAAAAAATAGAAGAAAAATAGGAAGATGAAGAATAAGATGTAGTAGTAGAAGAAGAAGAATAAGAAGAAGAACTAGAAGTTGAAGAAGCAGAAGAAGAATATGAAGAAGGTGAAAAAGATCAGGAAGAAGAAGAAGAAGAAGAAGAAGAAGAAGAAAGGAAGAAGAAGAGGATGATGAAGAAGGACACAAAGATAAAGAAGAAGAAGAAGAAGAAGAAGAAGAAGAGGAAGAAGAAGGAGAGGAAGAAGAAGAAGAAGAAGAAGAAGAAGAAGAAGACAACAAAGAACTAGAAGAAGAAGAAGTAGAAGAAGAAGATGAAGAAGAAGAAAAAGAATAAGAAGATGAAGAAGAAGTAAAAGAAGAAGAAGAAGAAGAAGAAGGTGAAGAGGAAAAAGATGAAGAGGAAAGAAACGAAGATGTTGTAGAAGAAAGAGCACAAGACGAAGAAGAAGTAGAGGAATAAGTAATGAAGAAGAAGAAGAAGAAGACGACGAAGTGGAAGAAGAAGGGAAAAAGAAGCAGAAGAAGAAGAAGAAGAAGAAGTGTAAGTAGAAGAAGAAGAAGAAGAAAAGGAAGAAAAAGACGAAGATGATGATGAAGAAGAAGAGATGAAGAAGTAGAAGAAGAAGAAGAGGAAGAAGAAGGAGAGGAAGAAGAAGAAGAATAAAAGGAAGAAGAAGAAGAAGAAGAAGAGGAAGATGAAGAAGATGAAGAAGAAGAAGACGAAGAAGAAGAAGTAGAAGAAGAAGTTGTAGAAGAAGAAGAAGAAAAAAGGAGAAGAAGAAGAAGAAGAAGAAAAGGAAGAAGAAGTCGGAGTAGAGGAAGAAAATGAAGGAGTAGAAGAAGAGTAATAGGAGGAAGGAGGAAGAAGGAGAAGAAGAAGAAGAATAATAAGAATAATAAGAAGAAGAAGACAAAGTTGTAGTAGAAGGAGAAGAATAAGAAGAAGAAGCAGAACAAGAAGAAGAAGAAGAAGAAGACGATGAAATAGAAGAAGAAGAACAAGAAGAAGAAGAGCACAAAGGAGGAAAAGGAGAAGAACAAGTAGAAGAAGAAGAAAGAATAGAAGAAGAAGAAGAAGAGGAAGAAGAAGAAGAAGAAGAAGAATAAGAAGAACAAGAAAAATATAAATAGCAAGAACGAGAAGACGAAGAAGTAGAAGAAGAATAAGAAGAAAAAGATGAAGAAGTAGAAGGAGAAGAAGAGAAGGAGGAAGAAGAGGAAGAAGAAGAACAAGAAGATGAGGAAGCAGAAGAAGATGAAGAAGAAGAATTAAAAGAAGAAGAAGAACAAGAAGATGAAGAAGTTGAAGAAGAGGAAAAACAAGTAGAAGAAGAAGAAGAAGAAGAAAATGTAGAACTTCGACAACGAAAAGATGATGAAGAAGAAGAAGAAGAAGAAGAAGAAAAGGATGAAGAAGAATAATATGATGATGATGATGAAGAACAAGAAGGAAGAGGAAGAAGAAGACAACGAAGAAGAAGAACAAGAAGGAAAAGCAGAAGAAGAGGAAGAAGATGAAGAAGATGAAGTAGAGGATGATGAAGAAGAAGAAGAAGAAAAAGAAGAAGATAAAGAAGAAGAAGAAGAAGAAGATGAAGATGATAATGATAATGAAGAAGAAGAAGCAGAAGCAGAGGCAGAAGAAGAAGAAGAAGAAGAAGAAGAAAAAGAAGAACAAGGTGAAGATGAAGAAGGAGAAGAAGAAGAAGACATAGAAGAAGTAGAAGAAGACGAAGAAGCCGAAAAAGAAGAAAAAGAAGAAGAAGAGGAGGAGGAAAAAGAAGAAGATTACGAAGAAGGAGAAGATGAAAAAGAAGCAGAAGTAGTAGCAGTAGTAGAAGAAGAAGGAGAGGAATTAGAAGGAGAAGAAGAAAGATGAGGTCAAAAAGAAGAAGAAGAAGATGAAGAAAAAGATGATGAATAAGAAGAAGAAGATAAAAAAGAAGAGGAAGAAGAAGAAAAAGAAGAAGAGGAAGAAGCAGAAGAAGACTTAAAAGAAGAAGAAGAAGAAGAAGAAGAAGAAGTAGAATAAGAAGACAAAGAAGAACAAAAAGAAGAGGAAGATGAAAAAGAAGAAGATTATGAAGAAGAAGTAGAAGAAGAAGTTGAAGAAGAACAAGAAGAGGATGAAGAAGAAGAAGAAGAAAGAGAAGATGTAGAAGAAGAAGAAGAAGCAGAAGA
>JAIUJO010001642.1:55000-57500 GCA_023846275.1 Vanilla planifolia
AGAAGAGAAAGAGAACGGTGATTAAGAAGAAGAAGAAGGAGGAGGACGAGGAGAAGAAGAAGGAGATGAAGAAGAAAAAGAGGAAGATGAAGAAGAGGAATAATAGTAATAATAATAATAATAATAAGGAGAAGAAGATGAAGAAGAAGAAGAAGACGAAGAAGAAGAAGTGAACGTACAAGAAGAAGAAGAAGAAGAACATGAAGAAGAAGAAGAAGATGATGATGATGATGATGATGATGAAGAAGAAGAAGAAGAAGAAGAAGTGGAAGTAGATGAAGAAGGAGGAGCAGAAGGTGAAGAAGAACAAGAAGAAGAAGAAGAAGAAGAAATAATAGAAGAAGAAGAAAAAGAAGCAGAAGAAGAAGAAGTGGATGAAGAAAATGGTGAAGGAGAAGGAGAAGAAGAAGAAGAAGAAGAAGAAGAAGAAGTATAAGAAGAAGATGATGATGATGATTATGATGATGATGAAGAAGAAGAAGAAGAAGAAGAAGAAGAAGAACAAGAGGAAGAAGAAGAAGAAGGAGTAGAAGAAGAAGAAGAAGGGGAGGAAGAAGAAGAAGAAGAAGAAGAAGACGACGATGATGATGATGATGATGAAGATGAAGAAGAAGAAGAAGAAGGAGAAGAAGAAGAAGAAGACAAAGAAGAAGAACACTAAGAAGAAGAGGAAGATGAAGAAGAAGAAGAAGAAGAAGAAGAAGTAGAATAAGAAGACAAAGAAGAACAAAAAGAAGAGGAAGATGAAAAAGAAGAAGAAGAAGAAGAAGAATAAGAAGATGAAGAAGAAGAAGAAGAGGAAGAAGAAGAAGAAGAAAGAGAAGAAGAGGAAGAAGAAGAAGAAGAAGAAGAAGTCGAAGAAAAAGAAGAAGGAAAAAGGAGAAGAAGAAGTAGACGAAGAAGAAGAAGAAGAGGAAGAAGTAGGAGTAGAAGAAGAAAATGAAGGAGTAGAAGAAGAGGAAGAGGAGGAGGAGGAGGAAGAAGAAGAAGAAGAAGAAGAAGAAGAAGAGGAAGAAGAAGAAGAAGAAGAAGAAGAAGAATAAGAAGTAAAAGAAGAAGTAGAAGGAGGACAATAAGAAGAAGAAGAACAAGACAAAGAAGAAGAAGATGATGAAAAGGAAGTGGAAGATCAACAAGAAGAAGAGGACAAAGGAGAAATAGAAGAACAAGTAGAAGAAGACGAAGAAATAGAAGAAGAAGAAGAAGAGAAAGAAGAAGAAGAAGAAGAAGAAGAATAAGACGAAGAAGAAGAATAAGAAGAAGAAAAATATAAATAGCAAGAACGAGAAGACAAAGAAGTAAAAGAAGAATAAGAAGGAAAAGAAGAAGAAGTAGAAGGAGAAGAAGAGAAGGAGGAAGAAGAGGAAGAAGAAGAAGAAGAAGATGAGGAAGAAGAAGAATTAAAAGAAGAAGAAGAAGAAGAGGATGAAGAAGAAGAAGAAGAGGAAAAACTAGAAGAAGAAGAAGAAGAAGAAAAAGTAGAACATCAACAACGAAAAGATGATGAAGAAGCTGAAGTAGAAGAAGAAGAAGAAGAAGAAGAAGAAGAAGAGGAAGAAAAGGAAGAAGAAGAAGAATATGATGATAATGATGATGATGATGATGATGATGATTAAGAAGAACAAGAAGGCAAAGAAGAAGACGAGGAAGAAGATGAAGAAGAAAGAGAAGAAGAAGAAGAAAAAGAAGAAGACAAAGAAGAAGAAGAAGAAGAAGATGAAGAAGAAGAAGACAAAGAAGAAGTTGAAGAAGATAAAGAAGATGAAGGAGGAGAAGAAGAAAAATAAAAAGAAGAAGAAGAAGAAGAAGAAGTAGAAGAAGATGAAGAAGAAGAAGAAGAAGAAGACAAAGAAGAAGTAGAAGAGGACAAAGAAGACGAAGAAGAGGATGAAGAAGAAGAAGAAGAAGAAGAAAAAGACAAAAAACAAGAGGAATGCAAACAAGTAGCAGTAGTAGTAAAAGAAGAAGAAGAAGATAACGTTGATGAAGCAGAAGATGAAGCAAAAGAAGAATAAGAAGAAGAAGAAGAAGAAGAACGATAAGGTGAAGATTAAAGAAGGAGCAGAAGAAGTCATAAAAGAAGGAGAAGAAGGCAAAGAAGCAGAAGAAGAAGAAGAAGAAGAAGAAGAAGAAGAAGAGGAAGAAGAAGAAGATGAAGAAGAAGAAGGAGAAGATGAAAAAGAAGCAGAAGTAGCAGTAGTAGAAGAAGATGAAGGAGAAGAATTACAAGGAGAAGAAGAAGGACGAGGATAAAAAGAAGAAGAAGAAGAAGAAGAAGAAAGAGAAAATTATGATGATGAATAATAAGAAGAAGATAAACAAGAAGAGGAAGAAGAAGAAGAAGAAGAAGAAGAAGAGGAAGAAGAAGAAGATGTCTTAGAAGAAGAACAAGAAGAAGTAGAATAAGAAGAAAAAAAAGAACAAAAGGAAGAGGAAGATCAAAAAGAAGAAGATGTCAAAGAAAAAGAAGAAGAAGAAGATGAAGAAAAAGAAGATGAAG
>JAIUJO010001642.1:65000-70000 GCA_023846275.1 Vanilla planifolia
GAAGAAGAAGAAGAAGAAAAAGAAGGAAATGAAGAAGAAGAAGAAGAAGAAAAAGATGAAGAAGAAGAAGAAGAAGAAAAAGAAGAAGAATAAGAATAAGAAGAAGAAGAAGAAGAGGAAGAAGAAAAAGTAGAAGAAAAAGAAGAAGAAGGAGAGGAAGAAGATGACGAAGAAGAAGAAGAAGAAGTAAAAGAAGATAGAATAAAAAGAGGCAGAAGTAGAAAAAGAAGATGAAGATGAAGAAAAAGAAGAAGAAGATGAAGAAGAAAGAAGAAAAAGACAAAGTAGAAGAAGAAGAAGACAAAAAAGGAGATGAAGACAAAAATGAAGAACAAGAAGAAGAAGAATAAGAAGGAGGAGAAGAAGAAGATGATGATTAAGAAGTCCTAGAAGAAGAAGATGATGAAGAAATGGGAAAAAGATGACAATGAAGAAGAAGACAGAGAAGAAGAAGAAGAAGAAGAAGAAGAAGGAGAAGAAGAATATGAAGTAGTAGTAGTAGAAGAAGAAGAAGAAAGAAGAGGGGGAGAAGGAGAAGAAGAAGAAGAAAAAGAAAAATAAGAAGAAGAAGAGGAAGAAGAAGAAGAAGAAGATGACGAAGAAGACAAAGAAGAAGAAGAAGAAGAAAAGGCAAAGAAGAAGAAGAAGAAGATGTTCAAGAAGAAAAAATGAAGAAGAGCAAGAAGAAGAAGAAGAAGAAGAAGAAAAAGAAGAAGGAGAAGGAGGAGGAGAAGAAGAAGAAGCAGATGAAGAAGAAGAAAACTAAGAAGAAAAAGAAGAAGGCGAAGAAGAAGATAAAGAAGAGGAAGAAGAAGAAGTAGCTGTAGAAGAAGAAGAAGAAGAAGAAGAAGAAGAAGAAAAGATGTACAAGAAGAAAAAGACGAAGAAGAAGAAGTCGAAGACGCAGAACATAAAGATGATGATGAAGAAGAAGAAGAAGACAAAGAAGAAGAAGAAGATGAAGAAGAAGAAGAAAAAGGAGAAGAAAATGAAGAAGAAGAAAAAAAAGTAGATGAAGAAGAAGGAAAAGAAGAAAAAGGAGGAGATTAGGAAAGAGAAAAAAGAAGAAGATGATGATGATGAAGAAGAAGAAGAAGAACATGAAGAAGAAGAAGCAGAAGAAGAAAAAGAAGAAGAAGAAAGCTATAAGAGGAAAAAGAAGAAGAAGAAGAAGAAGAAGAAGAAAAAGAAAAAGAAAAAGAAAAAGAAAAAGAAGAAGAAGAAGAAGAAGAATAAGTAGAAGGGGAAGAACACGAAGATGAAACAGAAGAAGATGAAGAAGAGGAATAATAATAGAAATATGAAGAAGAATAACAAGATGATGAGGATGAAGAAGAAGAACTCGAAGATGAAGTAGTGAACGAACAAGAAGAAGAAGAAGAACATGAAGAAGTAGAAGAAGAAGATGATGAAGAAGAAGAGGAAAATAAAGAAGAAGAAGAAGAAGAAGAAGATGAAGAAGAAAAAGTAGAAGAAGAAGTAAAAGCAGTAGAAGAAGGAGGAGAAGGAGAAGGAGAAGAAGAAGAAGAAGAAGGAGCAGAAGAAGAAGAAGATGATGATGAAGAAAAAGGTGAACGAGAAGGAGAAGAAGAAAAAGACGAAGGAGAAGAAAGAAAAGAAGTTGAAGAAGAAGAAAAAGATGTAGAAGAAGAAGATGAAGGAGAAGAAGACAAAGAAAAAGAAGAAGACGACAAAGAAGAAGAAGAAGAAAAAGAAGACGAAAGAGAAGAAGAAGAAGAAGACAAAGAAGAAGAGGAAGAAGAAGAAAAAGAGGAATAAGAAGACGAAGAAGTAAAGAAGCGGATGAAGACAAATAAGATGAAGAAGAGGAAGAAGACGAAGCGGAAGAAGCTAAAGAAGAAGTGGAAGACGGAGAAGAAGAATAAGAGGAAGAAGAGGAAGAAGATGAAGAATAAGAATAAGAAGAAGTAAAAGACCAAGAAGAAGAAGAAGTAAAAGAAGAAGAAGAGGAAGGAAATGGCAAAGAAGAAGAAGAAGAGGAAGAATAAGAAGTAGGACAAGATAGAGAACAGAAGAAAAAGAAGAAGAAGAAGAAGAAGAACAAGAAGGAGAAGAAAGAGAAGAAGGAGAAGAAGTAGAAGAAGAAGAAGAAGAAAAAGAAAAAGATGAAGAAGAAGAAGAAGATGATGATGATGATGAAGAACAAGTAGTAAGAAGAGGAGGAGGAGAAGTAGAAGAAGATGAAGAAGATGAAGAAGAAGAAGAAGAAGAAGAGGAAGAGAAAGAAGAAGAAGAAGAAGAAGAAGAAGGAGAAGAAGAAGGAGAAGAAGAAGAAGAAGAAGAGGAAGTTGATGACGAAACAAGAAGGCGAAGAAGAAGATGAAGAAGTAATAGAAGAAGAAGAAGAAGACATAGAAGAAGAAATCAAAGATGAAGTGGAAGATGAAGAAGTGGAAGACAAAGAACAAGAAGAAGAAGTAGTTAAGATAACGAAGAAAAAGTTGAAGAAGTTGTAGAAGAAGAAAAAGTCGAAGAAGAAGAAGACGATGAATAAGAAAAGTAGAAGTAGGATAACATGAATAAGAGGAAGGAGAAGAAGACATAGTAGAAGAAGGAGAGGAAGACGAAGAAGAAGAGGAAGAAGAAGAGGCAATAGAAGAAGAAGAAGAAGAAGGCTAAGAAGAAGAAGAAGAAGAAGCCAAAGAAGAAGAAGAAGAAGAAGAAGATGAAGATGAAGAAGAAGAAGAAGATGAAGGAGAAGAAGAAAAAGATGGAGGAGGAGAAAGAGAAGAAGAAGAGGAAGATTTTGATGAAGAAGGAAAAGTAGAAGAGGAAGAGGAAGAAGCAAGAGGAGAAGAAGAAGAAGGAGAAGAAGAAGAAGAAGAAGAAGAATAAGAAGACAAAGAAGAAGAAGAAGAACAAGAAGAAGAAGAACAAGAAGATGAACAAGATGAAGTAGATGAAGAAGAAGAAGAAGAAGATGAAGGAGAAGAAGAAAAGATAAAGAAGAAGAAGAAGAAGAAGAAGAAGTAGTAGTAGGAGGAAGAGGTGGAGAAGGAGAAGAAGAGTAAGAAGAAGAAGAAGAAGAAGAAGAAGACAAAGAGGAAGAAGAAGGTGAAGAAGAGAATAAGAAGAAGAAGAAGGAGGAGGAGAAGAAGAAGTAGAAGAACAAGAAGAAGAGGAAGATGATGACAAAATAAGAGAAAGAAGAAGATGATGAAGAAAAAGAAGAAGAAGAAGATATTGAAGAAAGCAAAGAAGATGAGGAAGATGAAGAAGAGGAAGACGAAGAAGATGAAAAAGAAGAAGAAGAAGAAGAAGAAGAAGAAGATAATGAAGAAAAAGATGTAGAAGAAAAAGAAAAAGTCGAAGAAGAGGTAGGAGAAGATGAAGAAGAAAAAGCTGAAATATGAGAACAAGAGTAAGAAGAAGGAGAAGAAGAGGAAGCAGAAGAAGAAGAATAAGAAGAAGAAGTGGAAGAAGAAGAAGAAGATGAAGAGGAAGAAGAAGTAGATGAAGAAGAAGAAGAAGAAGATAAAGACGAAGAAGAGGAAGACAATGAAGAAGAAGAAGAATATGAAGAAGAAGAAGCAGAAGAAGAAAAAGAAGAAGATGAAGCAGTAGGAGGAAGAAGAAAGAAGAGGAAAAAGTAGAAGAAGAAGAAGAAAAAAAAGAAAAAGAAAGAGAAAAAGTAGTAGAAGAAGAAGAAGAAGAAGAAGAAGGGGAAAAAGACGAAGATGAAAAAGAAGAAGATGAAGAAGAGGAATAATAATAGAAATATGAAGATGAATAAAAAGATGATGATGATGAAGAAGAAGAACACGAAGAAGTTGTGAACGAACAAGAAGTAGAAGAAGAAGAAGAACATGAAGAAGAAGAAGAAGAAGATGAAGAAGAAGAGGAAAATAAAGATGATGAAGAAGAAGAAGAAGATGAAGAATAAAAAGAAGAAGAAGAAGTGAAAGCAGGAGAAGAAGGAGGACAAGGAGAAGAAGAAGAAGAAGAAGAAGAACAATTAGAATAAGAAGGAGCAGAACAAGAAGAAGAAGATGATGAAGAAAAAGGTTAAGGAGAAGGAGAAGAAGAAGAAGAAGAAGAAAGAAAAGAAGTTGAAGAAGAAGAAAAAGATGTAGAAGAAGAAGATGAAGCAGACGAAGAAGGCAAAGAAAAAGAAGAAGACAGTAAAGAAGAAGAAGTAGAAGAAGAAGAAGAAAAAGAAGATGAAAGAGAAGAAGAAGAAGAAGACAAAGAAGAAGAGGAAGAAGAAGACGAAGAAGTAAAGAAGAGGACTAAGACGAAGAAGAAGAAGAAGAGGAAGAAGACGAAGTAGAAGAAGCAAAAGAAGATGTGGAAGACAGAGAAGTAGAATAAGAAGAAGAAGAGGAAGAAGATCAGATTAAGAAGAAGAAGAAGTAGAAGACCTAGAAGAAGAAGAAAGAAAACAAGAAGAAGAAGTAGAAGACGAAGAAGAGGAAGGAAATGGCAAAGAAGATGAAGAAGAGGAAGAAAAAGAAGAAGTAGAACAAGATAGAGAACAGAAGAAGAAGAAGAAGAAGAAGAAGAAGAAGGAGAAGAAAGAGAAGAAGGAGAAGAAGGAGAAGGAGTAGAAGATGAGGAAAAAGTAGAAGAAGAAGAAAAAAAAGGTGAAGAAGAAGATGATGATGAAGAAGAACATGCAATAAGAGGAGGAGGAGAAGAAGAAGAAGAATTAGAAGATGAAGAAGAAGAAGAAGTAGAGGAAGAGAAAGAAGAGGAAGAAGAAGAAGTAGGAGAAGAAGAAAGAGGAGAAGAAGAAGAAGAAGAGGAAGTTAATTACGAAACAAGAAGAAGAAGAAGAAGATGAAGAATAGAAGAAAAAGAAGAAGAAGAAGAAGAAGTTGATGAAGAAGAAGAAGAAGAAGAAGAAGAAGACAAAGAAGAAGAAGAAGAAGAAGAAGAAGAAAATGAAGAAGAAGAAGAAGATGATGAAGAAGGAGAAGAAGAAAAAGATGGAGAAGAAGGAGAAAGAGAAGTAGAAGAGGAAAATTTTGACGAAGAAG